>MU783069.1:85605-119760 GCA_026770625.1 Nicotiana glauca | reverse complement strand
GACGGTTCAAAGATATCAAATCTACCGATTGACCGAGTATATCCGACATAAGTTCACTACGGAAAGTTTAAAGGGAAACCTACTTGTCCAGATGTAATTAATCCTTGCTTGCAAATCACACAAGTTTTTCATGCATACTTCCGTGATATAGCCATTCCCCATTCATGTGGGGGATTGTTGAATTTTTGTTTAAGATGAAATGGTCTTAAAATGAGAGTGAATGGGAAATGAGATTTGGATTTGGATTTGGATTTGGTCAAATGATCGATCGATTGATTAATTTTTTGGACCAAATTTATTTGTTAATAGTGAATATTAACGTGATATAATCCGTGTTTGTAATGGATTTTTTCCAATCCGTGTATTTTATTGCACCAATAAGTAATAAGTTGTCTAGTGCACTTCCTGCCATGGCCAAGTGCTCCTCCCACCAAGCTGGTGTTCATTCCACCATGTAAGTGCTTCCTCCATGATAGCCTAGTGCTTGTTCCACCATGGAAGGGGCGGATTTCTCTCAAATGAATGCTATAAATAGAGCATCAATTGGAGAGAAAGAAGATACACCGGAAGAAAACACTCGATATACATTCTGTATACACTTGATATACACTCGGTATATAGATATACACTCAGTATACACTGGAAAAATGAATTGCAATTTGATATCCTCTTCAATAAGAATTCAACATCGGCTATACATTGCATTCCTTCCTCTCAAAATTTTTATTCGACTTCTGAGTTGTCCTCCTTTATTCTGCATTGTTTTTAACTCCAAACAAAATATTCGTAAGTGTGATTTGCTACCGAACTTTGTGTTCGCTGAAACACTGAAGTTTGAAGTACCGCTATACCAGTGTGTAATCCGTTCTATCCTGGGAGGAAATAATCCATAACCTTGGGTACTAGGAGGGGAATAAATTCCTTAAGAAAACACTGTGAATTCAATGGGCTCGAATTAATTACTACTTTATTTATATTTACGTTTATACACTAATGTTTTATTTTTCAGAATTGTTATTTACAAATACAGGATAATAAACCACGGGAACAACAACTACAACCTTACCGGCAGACCTTAATAGCAGTACGAAGAAATCTGAATCTTTCAGCTCGATACTTTGGTCCTTGTGAGGTGATTAACAGAGTTGGTCCAGTAGCTTATGAGTTCCAGCTACCATTGGGATCAAAGATACATCATGTCTTTCATGTTTCACAATTAAAGTAGAAAATTGGAGAAAAGACTTTTGTCACTCAAAATTGCACTAATGATGATCAAATTTTGACAGAGCCACTGAAGATATTAGAAGGGAGGATGGTTAAAAAGAAGAATAGGGCAGTGGTTAAAGTATTGGTGCAATGGGCTAATTTGGCCCCTGAAGAAACTACGTGGGAAGAATATTCCTTTTTGAAGAATTAATTTCCAGCCTTTAAACCTTGAATTGCATCAAGGTTCGTTAAGGGGGTGGAGTGTATCAGTGGTCGTGGATGTTGTTTGATAGTTTGGAAAAGAGATTGAAGAGGCTTTTGTTTATATTATTGAGTAGTCTTATAGTATTGTTATTTCTACTTTAGTTCCATAATATTAAGCATTACAATTAAATCTCTTGTCCCTAGTGGATTCTAAGAAGTAGAACATGTGTATTTTTTAGAGGGTTGTTACTCTTACGACCTGAATTTTCTACCGTCGGCACCGTAATGGCACCTAACATTGTACTTACTAGGCAAGCCAACGTTACAGAATATTTTACCTTTTTTCTTTATCTTTTTATAATTAATACTTAACACAAGTAAATCAACGAAAATAAATGTGAAAGAACACAGTTTAAAAGATTATCTTGATGTTAATAACGAAAACCGAAATAAGTTCCACCCAGAAACTGGTGTCACAACTCACGAACACTCTACGAATACTACAAGTATTGGTTTGAAAGAAAAATATACATCTATCTCGAAGGAAAAGTAAAACAGAATGTAGTAAAGATAGAAGGGGACGCTAGGGCCTGAGAACGCCTGCAGTATTACCTTGGGTCTCCTATGGACTGAAGGCAACAACCTCGAACTCTGATCAACCACTAGCTCTTAAATTTGCACAAGAAGTGCAGAGTGCAGTATCACTACAACCGACCCCATGTACTGGTAAGTGCCGAGCCTAACCTCGACGAAGTAGTGATGAGGCTACGGAACATATATAACCTGCAACAGATGATGCTAAAATAGAAAGGAAATACATAATGAAATATAACAGTAACTTACATTAAATAAATACGGAACTCAGTCTTCTACCAATACTCAACTATAACCAACCTTAAGGGAGTTTCAACACCACAATAATAAGCCTCAACAGGAATGAATACATAAACAACAATTGATGCGGCGCACATCCCAATCCCACCATATAATCAATAATTGTATAAATAATCACCCTTATTGCTCCTTGTTGCAGCGTGCAATTCGATCCCCTTATTACTCCTCAACATATATCACCCTTATTCTTCCTGTTGCAGCGTACAACCTGATCCCAGATGTCCACCCTTATTACTCTTTGTTGCGGCGTGCAACCCGATCCCACCAGACAATCACTAGGGGTGTTAATAAAACCCCAAAAAATCGAACCAAATCGAAAACCAAACTAAACCGACAAAAAAAAAACAAATTCTTTTTGGTTTGGTTTTGGTTTTGAATTTTAAAATCCCATCAAATTTAGTTTGATTTTGGTTTTACTCAGAAAAAACCGAACCATACCGACTATAGGAGTAGCTATTTCAAATTTATTATTACACCTATATATATGTATATTGTTATACAAAGTTTCAAAAATTTTTTAAAAAATATAAATAGTTTAAACTTTTAATATAGTTCTTTACCTTTACAATCTAGTTTGATTGGTAGTTTTTTTTTTAGTGTAAGAATCCATTTCGTGTTAAAAATAATATATATTTAATTGAATCCTTAAATTATTCATCACTATTTGATTCAATTATCATCAATATATCTTGGTAAATAATAGATTTTTCAAATTCAATTGATAGTCTTACATTGAAAATGTGGTCGCCGGAATATGTGTTTGGTAGTGTATGTCTTATATTTAAGAAAAAAGCGACAAATAACCGAAAAACCGACATAAACCAAATCGAGAAAAACCGACTTAATTGGTTTGGTTTGGTTTGGTTTTAATATTTGAAAAGCCGACTTACTTGGTTTGGTTTCTTTTTAGGGAAAAACCAATCCAAACCGAACCATGAACACCCCTAACAATCACATTCACCCTTATTCCTCATGTTGCGGTGTACAACCCGAACCCAATATATACATCAGCACCAATCACGAAAGAAAGATAGTATTTCACAAGTTAACTCAAATCCTCCACAACACTTATACCTCAACCTAACACAATGAAATATCACTAAAATTATGAATCTCCACCGATTAAAACTACACAGCAAAACCAACCAGAGCGTACCATGAAGTACCAATAAACCAATATAACCCAACAAAGAAATAAAATAAAACTATGAAAACAATTAATACTTTAATAGAGAAATAAACATTTAACATGAAGAAATTAGGCATGGAAACATTTATGAGCAAGTAGCAATTAAGGCAGCAAACAATGTAACAGGAAACGGGGAAGGGAACATGCTAAAATGATAATTTGGTGGCGCATAGGTACTCGTCATGCCACACCTATACGTCACACTCATGGAATTTCATATAGAAAATATGTCAGAGATCCCTAATCCCTCAAGTCAAAGTTAGACTAAACACTTACCTCAAGCCAGCGGGTATTTAAAAGCTCAATCATCGCTTTACCTCTCGATTCCACAACCAATTCACTCGTATCTAGTCATAATTAACTTAATATCATCAATAAATGCTAAAGAAATCAATTCCAATGCTTAATCATAGGTTTTCCCAACATTTTTCCCAAAAAGTCAAAACCCGACCCCGGGCCGGCTTGGTCCATACTTGAAATTCGGACCAAACCCTAATTACCCATTCACCCCCGAGCCCGGGCATACAATTGGTTTTGGAATCGGACCTCAATTTGAGGTCTAATTCCCCAACTTTCAAAATTCCCAAAAACACCCAATTTTCGATGAAAATCCTTAGGTTTTGTAATGAAATCTTGTAAAGAGATGAAGTAGATTGAAAGAAATGAGTTAGCAATCGTTTACCTATGATTTGGGGAAGAACTCCTCTTTAGAAAATCGCCTATAGAAGCTTAGGGTTTGAAAATTTGAGAAATGAGTTGAGAATCTCGTCTAAGTTATGTTTTACACAACAGCAGGCATCACACTTGCGATCAAATGTTTGCAAATGCGAAGCTTGGCCTGACCTACTGCCTTCGCAAATGCAACAATTGTTCGCAAATGCAGTCACTGCTAAAGTCGCTATTGCGACGATGAACTTCGCAAATGCGAAGGTCCCCACCCAGCCCAGTCATCGCAAATGCGATGAATCTTCGCAAATGCGGTGTCGCATTTGCAAGCCAGACTTCGCAATTGCAAAGTCTGCAGATCTACAACACACCAAAAAATTTATTAAGTCTAAAACACTCCGTAGCCTATCCAAAACTCACCCGATCCCTCGGAGCTCCAAACCAAACAAGGACACAAGTCTTAAAATATCATACAAACTTGCTCGCAATCAAATAACCAAAATAACATCTAGAACTATGAATTCAACACCAAAACTCATGAAATTTTCAAGATAGTTTTAAACTTCCTATTTTCTCAACCAATGGTCTGAATCACGTCAAATTACTTCCGTTTTCCATAAATTTTCACATATAAGGTTCAAATATTATAATGGACTGGGCTCCGGAACCAAAATACGGGCCCGACCAACAAGTTCAAACATTATTCCATTTCTAAAAACTATTACATTTTCAGTTATACAATTTTCTTCAAAAATTTATTTCTTAGGCTAGGGACCTCGGAATTCGATTCCAGGCATGCCCAAGTCCCATATTTTACTACGGAGCCTCCGGGACCGTCGAAACACGTGTTCAGGTCCGTATACCCAAAATATTGACCGAAGTCAACTAAAATCATCTTTTTAAGCCAAAAATCATTATTTTTAAATTTTTTCACACAAAGGCTTTCCGGTATCGTGCCCGGACTGCGCACACAAATCGAGGAGATAAAAGGAGGTTTTAAAGGCCTTAAAATATGGAAACGGATTCTAAAACAAAAGATGACACTTTGTGTCATCACAGTTACACAAACCTTGCTGTCACAATCGAGTAGCATATAATGCCAAGCATTGTAGTCATGCAAGGATATTCAGAAAATATGACAATTGTTATTTTTAATTAATTTCTTCATTCTCTGTCTTTCTTAAGGTTACATTGTTTAACCAAAAAGTAGAATTTCGGTCAAAGCTTTAATTTAGAAGAACTCGGATTACTGATAATCAAAGAATGAATAAAGGAAAATGATTTTGCCAATAATAAGATAATCAGAAGAAAGCAAAGTAAACCAATGTATTCAGATAATATTTCGCGTCCCTCCAAATGACTCAATCTCTCCATTTTATAGTTATCTCCAAGATATACGTTTTGCCTTTGTTATTATAAGGCCATTATAGATAATTATAGACAGTAAATGTTACGTTACACAATCATTGAGATTTAATATAGAGTCTCTAATATTTTTAGTATTTAATGCTTATTAAATATTGTATCTGTACTCTTTCGTGCTATTAGATTCATTCTCTTTGATTTTTGGACATATATAGGTACGAGCACTAAGTCATTTGAATAACCGCTCGTGCCTCTTTATGTGACCCTGCTCGTATCTCGTGCCTCTTTTATCATCATTTGACCAGTCTACATGCCATGACACATCATATTTCAACCACTTTAATACGTAAACTCAATTTTTCCAATACAGATAGTCCCCCCACTTGCCATTTATTCATCAATTGAATATTTGGGAAGTGGATTTTATTTAAAGCTGGAATTTTTATCACCATTTATGCTATGACAGAATTAACGCTTCATTTGTCACTGCTATTTAATGCCCTTCAAATGTGGAACCTTTTTATTGGTTCTGTAACTTTGCAGCATTTTAAGGCTTTTTCATGACTTCACTAATCATGAAGCGTCAGTTCTCATCATTACGCTTTTTTCCTTTGACGGTTGCTTCTCAGTATAAATATAGTTTTCTTCTTTGTCTTTACCACATAAAGTTTTCTGAATATCCAATCTTCAAATCTTTGTTTGCTTCTTCCTTCTTCCTCGTACTAACATGTCTTCATCAAACCCTAACCCCTAAAAGGGTCCCCATAGTTGATAGCTTCCCTAATGCCCCTAGTAGGAGTAGAAGAGGGGGGTAGCTCCGTAATTTAGGATCTTCTTCTCTACGTGGTTCTTCTCTTCCTTCACCTAGTTCTGGCCCTTCTTCTAGAGCTAGAGATTCTCTTTCACACAGATCTTCTTCTAGATGTAAGGAATCTTCTGAACCTCTTCTGAACCTCTGGTAGAGGAGATAGTTCTTACGGAACTATCTTTCTATAATGACAGAGAGTCTCTTAGGAATCAAGTATCTTCTCTAGACCGTGGTGACATCTATCCCACTAAAATCATTGAAGGTTTGATTTTTTTAGTTCATAGGGACTGCCATTGGAGTCATTATTTTCCTATCATTATTCCCAATCCAAATCAAAGAATCACCTCCTACTTAACAAGATTTTCCTTTGTCTATACGTACCCTTTCATATTAGGATTCAAACCTGCTATTGCTCATGTTATTCTCGAGTTCTGTCGTTTCTTTGATGTTTGATTAGGTCATATTGCCCCAATATTATGGAGGGTTATTTCCAGTTTAAGGCATTTGACCAATACGGCTAGTGTGACTTTTACTTTCTCCCATCTAATTTATCTTTATTCCCCTAGACTCTTTCGCAATGGTATTTTTACACTAGTAGCTAGGAGCAAAAGAGTTCTAGTTAGCCCTGAAGATGACAGAGATCGTGGCTGGTACGCCAGGTTTGTTGTTGGCCCCACTGTTGGTTTAGTGGGTGATGAGAACGTTCCCTTCCTTGAGAAGTGGAATTTTGCACGTGAGTATTCTAACTTTCTCGTACCTTTTTGTTCAATTTTGTTTATTGTTCTAATTTTACTTTCCTTTTCCAGCAACCGTGGGAGTTGTGGATGATGTTCCTAATTTTCGTGATTAGGTAGGAAAGTTGTTGAGTACTGCACCAATGGATGGTAGGTCTTGGAAGACACTTTCCCAATGATTTGGTTGGAAAGTAAAAACTCAAGGTAAGGAAAAATTTTAATTCTTTAATGTCTTTTTCCTCAACTAATTTTAATCCTTCTTTCTATCAAGATTTATGGTTCGGGGAATTAGTGCTGAGGCGGTCGTTGGTTCCCCTATTTCTTTGGAAAGGGCCCAAGAAATAATTTTGGGCTCTTCATCGAAAAGGAAAGCTCTTGATGACCAAGACTCCAAAGAAGAAGAAGATGGGGGTTCCTTGATAACAAGGCCACGGGCTCGTAGACGCATTATTTTTTATGATGAAGCAGAAGCATCCCCCCGTCATTCTATTCCTCTTACCGCATCTGTTGAAGCCCCGGTATTGATCCCTAATGACGTTGATGATGTACCCACCGCTGCTGATAATTCTATTGAGCAGTTTTTTATCCGCGGGTTTGGTAGTGAAAACATAGGTCCAATTTCTAATGAAGTACCCTTGGCTTCTTTTTCTACTCCCATTTCTGTGAATCCTTCTTTGCCAATCATGGCTGTTTCAATTCCTCCCCAGGCTATTTTTACTGCTTCTATTGTTCCTCCTTCAACAACTCCCCCTCCACCCATTCAACATACTGAGGTTGGTTCCTCAAGTAGGAGTGGTGCTATGAGGCAAGTGATTATTGAAGTCCCTGATGAGGGTAATTTTTTAAGGAAATCGAGTCAAGCAGACGTATGGATAAAGCTCTTAATTGGCCCTGTTAAGAGAGCTAAGCTAGATAGCCATAGTTTGTTGACTCTGACGAATGACATAGTGCACGCTTCTTTAAAGGTATTCCTTTTTTCAAACTTTTTACTTTGTCATTTTTCTTATCTTCAGGATTCTGACTTCCTTCCCTTTCCCTTTTTAGGCCAATCTCATCGGCACAGAGATGATGAAAAGGGTTACCCTCTCGGAGTAGTTAATGTGTGATTACTAATTGGAGGCGTTTAATTGGAAGGAACAATATGAAAGTCTTCAAATTGATGTGGAGTTTTTAGAAGAAAGCAAAAGGTACCTTAGAGCAGCAGGTGCGAGCTTTGACTTCAGAATTGGCAGTTGAAAAGACTTCCTCAAGTCAAGGAGATAAAGAAAAGGCTTGTCTTGAAACTTCTTTTTTCGAGCAGCTGTCCAAGGCAAGCGAAGAGATTAGGGAGTTGAAGGATCTCTTGGGTGAGAAAGATATTTATGCTGGTGAGCTCGTGCAGAATTTGACCCAAGCCCAAGAAGACCTCCGGGCTTCTTCTGGTAAGGTTTGTTCCTTAGAAAATTCTCATGCCTCTCTTCAAGCTTCTTATCAATCTGCCTTGGCTGAAAATGAAAAGTTAAAAAATGAAATTGCAGATTGGGATAAAGACTACGAGATCCTTGAAGATAAATCTTCCATGGAAGTGAGTTGGGCTTTTTTGAATTCTCACCATGATACCCTTGTTAAGGCTAGCCAAGAGAATTTTAACTTGGAATCTGAGTTAGCCAAGATCAAAGAAACTATTGAGAAGACTCAGCAAAACCAAGACTTTTCTCCCGTGGCCGAAGCTTCTGAAAATGTTGAAGTTGATACGGGTATCCCCACTCCTTCAAGCCAAGTTGAGCCCGCTGCTGTTGATGTACCTGTTTCAGTTCCTTCATCTTCTCAGTGACAAGTTTAAGTTGTTTGAATTCCTTTGTGTTGTTTTTTTTCTTTTTGGAAAATTGTGGTTAAACCCCTTGGTCTCATTTGAGGGTTTGTTTTGGAAAATTAAGTCCCCGGACCTTTTATGGGGCAATATGTATAAACAATTTGCAGTTTATGACTAAGTTCATACTTAGTCTAAGCTTTTTAATATTAAGAAGTTTTCCGTTACTATTTGAACTTCTGTTTTGTTTATTCTTGCCTTTATTTCTAAGGACTTACGGAATAACTTGCATTTTTATTCTTCAAAAATGCTTCTGTTAACTTCATGAATATTTAAATTAATCATGAATTTTATAAAAGAGGGCCCTTTTATATTAGACAATTAATAAAGAAGACGTCTCAACTTCATAATGGTGTTAACATACGATAAAAGAAATAGGAATACACATGTTTCTTTGAAATATCTTTGACAAGTTTCTATTTGAACTTTGTCTAGTTTTTAATAACACTTTACATGTATTTGAATTACATCTATAACTTTCTCGTAACTATTTTTCTTGTAACAGATTTAAAAAGAAAAAATAAACACAAGGTTTTTATCTATAACACATTTCAGTACATTGCCTTTACCCTAACTAAGGTAAGGTTTTTCTTTGGCCTTAGCTCGTGACTTTGCTCTGCACTTGACTCATTCAATGAGTGAACTTTCAGGATTAATCTTTGATTATTTCCCAATATTTTTTGCCTTCTTTATACACATGCCTGTGTACACTATATAGTCCCCCAAGTGTTTGAGCGTTGAAGTATGAAGCCTCGAGCACTTGATTGTTCCTCTCATTTGGTCCTTTCCCTGAAAAGGAAAAATATATGGTACTCGGAGGTGCGATTATAGATGAAGACTACTTAACCCGTTTGAATTTCTATCAGAATAATTGTAACCCTAGACCGGAAAGTTTAATTTGTTCCACGTGCCTTGCAGGTCGTGACTCATCATTTAGTACGGGCTAGCTTTTTGCCTATCATCTAAAATCGTTAGTAAAATTTTAACAATTCAAAAATAGAATTTTAAACCATAGATACCTGACCGTGGGTATTTCTTAGAAGTAGTATCTCTTCAAATAAATAGCATTCCAATGTGAAGGTAGTATCTTGCCACCCGTCGTTTCTAGTTCGTATGCTCTTTTCCCGGCGATATCATGAATCCTGTAAGGTCCTTCCCAGGTTGGACTTAGTTTCCCCGTATTGGTTGCCTTTGTAGATTAAAAAAAATTTTGAGCACAAAGTCCCCAATCTTAAAGAATCTTAGGCGTGCTTTTCTATTGTAATATCGTTCTATGACCTGCTTTTGTGCTGCCATTATTAATAACGCAACTTCTCTCCTTCCTTCAAGTAGATCAAGATTCATCCGCATTTCTTCATCATTTGACTCTTCTGACTCTTGTGTAAACCTTGTGCTCGGCTCTCCTATCTCGACTGGGATCAAAGCTTCAACTCTATCAACCAATGGAAATAGTGTTTCTCCTGTACTTGTTTTTGCTGTTGTGTAGTGTGCCCATAGAACACCAGGTAACAATTCTGGCCAATTACCTTTGGATTCCTCTAAATATTTCTTTAAATTATTGATAATGACTTTATTTGTTGACTCCGCTTGTCCATTACCCATCGGATGATAAGGTGTGGAAGTAATCCTCTTGATCTGCCAACTTTGAAAGAACTTTGTGATTTGTGCGCCTATAAATTGAGAGCCATTATCACACACGATTTCCTTTGGCACACCAAATCGGCATATGATATTCCGACAAATGAAATTTGTAACTTCTTTTTCTCGCACCTGTTTGAATGCTCCTACCTCCATACATATAGTGAAATATTCAGTGAGTACGAGCAAGAACTTTACTTGTACTTTTGCTTGTTGTAGCGGACCCACGATATCCACTTCCTATTTCATAAATGGCCATGGTGAAATGACCAAATGTAACAACTCCACAGGTCTATGCATGTTATTACCATATCTTTGGCATTTATGACATTTAGCTAAAAATATTCTGCTTCTTCTTCCATTTTGGGCCAATAATAACATGCCCTGATTATGGTTCTTACCAGTGATCTTCCTCCTGCGTGATTCCCACAATGCCCCTCGTGTATTTCCCTCATTACGTATTCCGTTTGAGAAGGTCCGAGGCATCTTGCTAAGGGACCACCGAACATTTTCTGATAAAGATTGCCTTGCTTTAGACAATATCAATCAGCCTTCTTTCGAAGTGCGTGAGCTTTTCTCTTGTCTTCAGGGACGATACCATTCTGCAAAAAGGCAACAATCTCGTTCCTCCAATATCATGTTAAGTTATTAAAATTTACCTCATTTTTGTCTAGATCGAGTACTGAATGAAAAAAATGTATTACAGAAGCATTTTTATTGCTTTCCACGTCTGCTGCAGATGCACGATTAGTTAGGGCATCCGCCTCAACATTTTTATCTCTTGGTATTTGCGTAACCTTCCAGGTTTGGAATTGCCTTATCAGATCTTGTGCCTTCTTTAAAGATTGTTGCATTCGTGCTTCCCTGGTTGTATAAGTCCCCAGTATCTGGTTAACTACGAGCTGCGAATCGCTTTTGATTACAATCTGATTAATGCTGAGTTCTCGTGCTAGGTCTAAACCTGCAATCACAGCTTCATACTCTACTTCATTGTTAGTTATAGAATGACATTTAATGGCTTGTCTAATGGTTTCACCCGTAGGTGGTACCAAAACAATTCCTAAGCTTGCACTCTTCACATTGGATAAACCATCAGTGAATAAAGTCCACACTCCTGGATTAGATCTGTTAAGAACCTGCAATTCTTTTTCTGCTTCTAAAAGCATTCCTTGGCTATAATCAGCCACGAAATCTGCTAACACTTGAGATTTAATCGCGGTTCTAGTTTGGTATGTGATGTCATATTCACTTAATTCAATAACCCACTTGGCTAACCTTCCTGATAATTCATGATTTTGTAATATATTGCGTAATGGATAAGCAGTTACTACTACGATATGGTGACATTAAAAATAAGGCCTTGGTTTTCTAGATGCCATCATTAATGCAAGTGCAAGTTTTTCTAATTGAGGATACCGCGACTTCGCATCTAATAAAGATTTACCAACATAATAAATTGGAGATTGTTTACCTTGATCTTCACGGACTAAAACAGCACTTACCACTTCTTCTGAGATAGCAAGGTAGATGAGCAATCTTTCCCCAACTTTTGGTTTTGCGAGCAACGGTGGATTTGATAAGTATGTCTTTAAATTTTTGAGTGCCTGTTGACATTCCTCCTTCCACTCGAAATGATATTGCTTTTTAAGAGCTGAAAAGAATTTAAAGCACTTTTCTGATGATTTAGAAGTGAATCTCCCCAAGGCTGCAATTCTTCCTATCAACCTCTGCACTTCTTTTTTACTTGTAAGCATGTCAGGAATTTCTTCAATGGCCTTAATCTGTGCGGGATTCACTTCAATACCACGGTTAGAAATGAGAAACCTAAAAACTTACCTGATGCAACACCGAATGCACATTTCTCAGGATTTAATTTCATATTAAATTTTCACAAAATCTGAAACATATCAGACAAGTGTGATATATGATCTCCTAAATGCTGAGTTTTAACGAGCATATTGTCTATATAAACCTCCATAGTTTCTCCTAAATGTTCTTGAAATATTTTGGTCACCAGTCTTTGATATGTTGCACCAGCATTTTTGAGACCAAAAGGCATTACCTTATAACAGTAAGTCCCCCTGTTTGTTATAAATGAAGTTTTTTCTTCATCCACGGGATTCATTTTGATTTGATTCTATCCTGAGTATGCATCTAAAAAACTTAACAACTCATATTTTGCAGTAGCATCAATTAGTTGATCTATATGTGGTAATGGAAAAGAATCTTTAGGGAAAGCTTTGTTAAGATCTGTGTAATCTACACAAACTCGCCATTTACCGTTCTTTTTAGGTACCACAACAGTGTTAGCTAACTAATTAGGATATTTTACCTCACGGATAGACCCATTCTTTAATAATTTTTGGACCTCATCTTGAATCACATGGTTTTTGAAAGTTCCTTGTTTTCTCTTCTTTTGTTTAATAGGTAGATAGGACGGGTATTCATTTAATTTGTGAGTCATCACCTCCAGTGGTATACCTATCATATCAGAATGGGACCAAGCAAAACAATCCCAGTTAGCTTTTAGAAATTCAATCAACTTACGTTTCAAGTCTTGGTTGAGATTGGCTCCTATGTAGATTTTCCTTTCAGGCCATTGTACAAATAATACTACAGCCTCTAGTTCTTCGATCGTTGTTTTGATATTTTTGTTCTCTTCTGGTTCTTCAATGTAATCGGGCCTTGAATCCACATCTGTTCGCCCTTGTTCAGTTGAGTTTTGTGTTGTAGTATCCTCAACTGAACTCTATAATTGCTATCTTTCCTCATTTCTTGTACATGAATCTACTACGGAGTTGATGCTCCTGGATGTCTGTTGATCTCCATGGATTTGACATATTCTCCATGGTGATGGAAATTTAATGACTTGGTGTAAGGTTGATAGAACAACATCCATCTCGTGGATCCATGGTCTTCCTAGAATTATATTATACGCCATTTCCATTTCTACTACCTGAAACTTTATATCTTTGAGAACTCCTTCTGCGAATGTAGTAAGTACTACTTCCCCTTTCGTCACAATGCTAGAATTGTCGAATCCAGACAGAGTGTGTGCTTTTGGTACTAATTTATCCTCAGCTTGCATCTCATGTAATACTCTTAGTAGAATAATGTTCACGGAACTACCTGGATCAATCAAAACTCGTTTCACATTAGTGTCATGTATAAGTAAAGATATTACCATTGCATCGTTATGTGGAGTTAACACGCCGTCCGTGTCTGCATCATCAAACCTGATATTTTCTTCCTCTAAAATGTGTCGCACCCACTTCCCATGGATTATTGTGACTTTGGAAACTTTATTGGCTGTTGTATACGTTACACCGTTGATTTCTTCACCTCCTTTGATAACATTGATGGTTCTTTTGGGAGAAGGTGGTTTAGGGGGCTCCTGTCTATTCTTCATGTACACTTGCTTACCTTTCTCGCTGAATAACTCAGTGAGATATCCTTGCTTCAACAGATGATCAACTTCACCTTGTAGCAACCTACAATCTGCCGTTTTGTGACCGTGATCGTTGTGAAATTCGCACCAGTGCTCGGGATTGCGCCTGTTTGGATTCGATCTCATCTCTTTTGGCCACCGCACCTTATCACCCATACCTCTTAAAATAGCTACGAGCTCAAAAGTGCTTATATTAAAATTATAACTGCTAAATCGCGCCTTCAAGTTCCTATCATCATCCCGTGACTCTCGTGCATTGCGATCATTCCCGAACCTCGATGACGAGCCTGATTCTCTATTTCTAGATCTATGATCATACCTCGAATGATCATGCTTTGACCGTGAATCTCTTCCCGTTGGCCCCATGCATGTTTCGTATCTATTTTTATCGGACCTTTTTTTCTGTTTCAGTCCGTCTCGAACTTACCTTTTCCTCTTTTTGAGACCGTGAGATACTATCCTATTCTATTCTTAACTTTGTGTTGTACCTGTTGTATACGTCATTCCATGTTGTTGCTGGAAATTCATGAAGACTTTCTTTGAGTCTCCTCGTGGCTTCCGAGCTTTTTTCATTCAAATTATTGGTGAAGGCTATAGGTCCCCAATTATCTAGTACTCGCGGTAACGTCATTCTTTCTCGCTCGAACCTATCCATGAAATTCCTAAGCAATTCTGAGTCCCCTTTCTTGATTTTAAGAATATCCTCCATTCTTTTTTCAACTTTTTGAGCTCCCGAATGTGCTTTGATGAACGAATTTGCCAGCTCAACAAAAGAATTTATAGAATTTTTGGGTATAAGAGAATACCATGTTAATTCTCCTCTAGTGAGTGTTTCTCCCAATTGTTTGACCAATACAGATTCAATTTCCTGCTTGGCCAGGTTGTTGCCTTTTACGCCAGTTGTGAATGTTGTCACGTGGTCTCGTGGGTCAATTTTTCCATCATATTTTGGAATATCAGGCATTTAAACTTCTTTGGAATTGGGAGGGGGGCAGCACTTGGCTTCCAAGGTTGTTGTGAATATTTGTCCATATAAATTCCTTTAATTACGGGCGGTACTCCAGGTATTTGCTCTATGCGGTCACTTTGCTCCTTAAGCTGTTTCTGCAATGTTAATACTAAATTTTGTAAATCAAAATTAAGTAAGTTACATGGTTCTCCATCCCGTGATTCACTGGGGATTCCACCACTACCCGAATTAGCAAGCCCAGAACGAGGATTTTCCAAAGTGTTGGTATTTGGAGTTGGTGTTTGTGGTGCAACAGGTAACTGACTGGTGAAGGCTTCAAGAGCTTTATTAACTTGCTCAATGATTAACTTTTGTAAAGCTTTCGTTGATAGCCTCTTCGTTTTCAAATTGAACATTTGCATTTGAATGAGATCCATCAGGAGTGCCCTCTCGAGACCTCCGAGGAGAGCTTTGTGGAGAAGGAATTACGTTATCATGCAAATTACCCTGGGGTTGAGGGTTTCCTTGGTTCACTTGGTTTCCTTGGGTGTTGTCATTGACGTTTGACATGGTTGTCGAGTCAACAAAAAAGATTAGGTTAAGAAAAAATAGATTATCAGATTCCCGGTAACGGAACCAATTTGTTTAACCAAAAAGTGGAATTTTGGTCAAAGCTTTAATTTAGAAGAACTCAGGTTACTGATAATCAAAGAATAAATAAAGGAAATGATTTTGCCAATAATAATATAATCAGAAGAAAGCAAAGTAAACCAATGTATTCATATAATATTTCGTGTCCCTCCAAATGACTCAATCTCTCCCTTTTGTAGTTATCTCCAAGATATGCGTTTTGTCTTTTTTATTATGAGGCCATTATAAACATTAAATGCTACGTTACACAATCATTGAGATTTAATACAGATTCTCTAACGTTTTTAGTATTTAATGCTTATGAAATATTGTATTTGTACTCTTTCGTGCTGTCAGATTCATTCTTCTTAATTTTTTGACTTAAATAGGTACGAGCACTGAGTCTTTTGAATAACCGCTCGTGCCTCTTTATGAGCTCTGGTCGTATCTCGTGCCTCTTTATGTGCCCTGGTCGTATCTCGTGCCTCTTTGCTAATCATCATCCTTTGATCAGTCTTCACGTCATGACACGTCATATTTCAATCACTTTAATACGCAAACTCAATTTTCTCCAATACATACATAGTTGCCGATTGCTACAATTTACATAACATAATTTTGCTGCTGACAATAAATTACTAAAAAACTTATTTATTCATTGGATGGATTAAAAATGAAGGAACAAACATAAGTATTACTCCATACACCCGGTATTAATGCACAACAGCGCTTGTTAATAATGCTACAAAAATCTCAATATACACAAACAAAATAAAAGTCAAAAAGAAAAAGAGAGAAAAGGAATGATAAAGACTAATCGATATACCAATCATCAATGAAACAATAGTAACATAACCGATCCAATAAACTAATGGTTTTGGGTAGGCTTATGACACTTGTCTTTGATCCACTGAAAACCAGCAGTAGCACCTGATTTTACTTTCTTGACCCCAGTTGAAGCTACTGATTTAGTTTTCCCAAAGGTGTCTCCAACTTTACTGGAAATCTTGGAAGTAGCATTATTTCCACTTTTCTTATCATTAAAACTCTTGTATTCATAACTTGCTGGGGCTGGATCCCATTGATCTGCCCATGATGTTTCCTGCGAATTGTACGCTGTGTACTTGTTATTTCCTGCCATGTATATATGATATATGAATCCTCAACTGCAACAAAATATATATTTAGGAACAGATGAAAACAGAGAGAAGGATTTTAGTTTCTTCTTGTGTTGTTTGGGAATTGTTGATGAGAAAGAAGTTGTTAGTTTGGCCCTATTTATAAAGGAAAATGTAATGCCGATGGCTGGCGCGTTATCAACTTTTTGACAAAACGTGTGCCTATGGGTATTAAAAAGTCTGACTTTGAATACTTTAGAGCTGTCGTGGGAATAAATTATACGAATCTTCTTTGAATGGGAAAATTTCAGAACAAAAATGGTAGAATTTATACTTTAGATAGGTTTCTATTGGCAGAGAATTTTCAGTGCATGACGTGTTTTTTTGTTAGCACATTTTTCACTTAGCTTTTGGATTCTTCATGTTTTGGTTTAGTTTTTAATTTTATTATTATTATTTCTTTGTTAGAACGAACAGCTTAACAGATACGGTGTTAAATTATAGATCAAGTGGAATAATTTTGACCGAAGACTCTGATTTGTCTATGCGTGTTCTTATTCAAAATATGAACAATTAGACTGTAATTCAATGAGACTTGAGATTAATGGATTAGAAGGGACATAATAGACTTCCTTTGTCATCAATGTTTAATTCACTAGGATCGTGAATGATTCTAGATGAGTGCTGAAGCAACAAAGTTTAAAAGAATTAGTATATTGTGTTTGTGGGGAATATTTTTTTTAAAAAAGGAAATTTCCTAGAAAAGAAAAGAGAGTACGTGTCCATACGTTGAAGTCGGTTAACGAACCTTCCTCATATACTTCTAGTTATTGTGTATACGTTTTGTAGCCGTCCTTACATTTTTAGGTTAGGCTTCGAGCATATAGGTTAGGTTACTAACATAATATTTATTGGTCGAATACATCACAAAGAAAGGTGGTTTAGGTAGATTATATTGAGATGGTTAGAGTGACAGCGGGTGACAGTTGTGAAGCTGAAAGTTCAGACGGAGACAAAATTAGTTAAATCAGAGAGTTTAGATGTTAATTATATATATACTCACGTGTACAGTATGTGTTAGCTGAATTGGCCATTGTAGTCATTCACATTCTCTGAAATTGAGATTCAATTTCTTCCAAAATCTTCTTCTTCTTCCTTCGATTCGATCTAAGCTTCAATTCTCCACCCTTTATTGGTGGAATTTAACAATAACGATCTTAAATACTAGTACTAAATATGTTCTAATTTAATATTTATATATATTTAGTTAGTTTCGTTATATAAATATAGATTTTAGGACTAATTTACTTTTTTAATATTAGGATGGTGAGTCAAAAAAATTTAGATTAATAATAATATTAAATTCTTGATCACCTAAGGTTTACAGTAATATTCTAATTATTAACTTGAGCAAGTAATATGAAGTTAAAAATTAAGGTAGTAGTAAGAAAAATAATTGTCATCAATAAGTGAGGCAAACCATTTTAACCCTTTTGATAACCAAATACTAGAAAATTTCTTTCTCATAGAAAATATTTTCCTAGAAATGACTTCCGTCACACTAAATACTAAGTCGAATATCTCATAACAATATTTCATATTCATCTTTTGAAAAGCTTATCTGATTTTCGGATTCAATACCTTCTCATGTATGTACACAAGATACAAAGTTGTATCAAGGAGTAGAAAAGGGCCTATAGACATGCCTTACAAGAAAAATACTTACTATAGTATTTTTAGTGTACTATGAAATGGTTATCCGTCTACTTGATTTTTTCGAAGAAATTTAAAAATAGGTAGATTTATAAGTGGTCGTTCAAAAATAACCTAGTTTCAAAAGTAATCGAGATTTAGCCACTTTTCATGTAAAGATAAATCTGCGCGAAAACAATGTTCATAACTCGGAAAATACGCCAGTATACTATGCTGGAGTTCCAGTATAAGTACACTTAAACTCCAGCATATTATACTGGAATTCCACGATAAGTATACTAGAACTCCAGCATAATATACTGGAGTTCCAGCAAAGTATATTGGTCCAGTATAATATGCTGGAAGTTCATACACAAGTGCTCGAATATCCAGTATATTATGCTGGAACTTTCCAAGTGTTGGAGTTCCAGCATAATATGCTGGAAGTTCATACACAGGTGCATCGAACTCCAGTATATAATACTGGAACGGTCTCTGTTGCAGCAAAATAGTAGTTATTTTTTATTGACTTGGTAAACGCTGATTATTTTTGAATGAGCAGCCCGAAAACTGGCTAGACGCCGTGCTATTTTATATGTTTCATTTATCAAAATTTATTTGAATAAAGATCATAAAGTTAAAATAAAATTATTAGAAATACCCCTTTGAATCCCCATGCCCTTGATAATGAGATGTTCAGTTGACACAACTATGCTAAATACAAATTAATGAATACCAAACAATGAAACAATTGAAACAGAATTATCTAATGAAAACATGTTTACAAAGTTATAGTACTAATGCTTTTGGGTAGGCTTATGACACTTGTCTTTAATCCAATGAAAACCAGCAGAAGCACCTGCTTTTACTTTTTTTACTCCAGTTGAAGCTACAGATTTTGTTTTTCCAAATGTATCTCCAACCTTGCTAGAAATTTTGGATGATCCATTTCCACTTTTCTTGTCATTATAACTCTTGTATTCGTATGTTGGTTTTGGATCCCATTGATCTGCCCATGATGTCTCATACGAATTGTACGCTGTATAGCTGTTGTTCCCTGCCATAAAAATAAACTTAAGGAACAGGAAAAAGACAGACGGCAGAAAGTTGTTTTGTTTTTTTTCTTGGTTGAATGATTTGTTGTTTGGGATTTAATGAGAAAAGAGGATATTTAGGTTGGCCCTATTTATAAACGAATACAAGTTGTATGACCAAACGTGTCGATAAACTTATTATTAATTGGACTGTGAATATTTTAAACTAGTCATGGGAATTGATTTAATTAGAGAAGCTTCTTTTGAAGGTTGAAATTCCAAAATGAACGAAAATGGGAGAAATTCCTTTCTATAATTTGGTATCTGATTTGAATTTTCAGTGGAAGACGTCTTTTATAGAAGATTCTTTTGCCTGTATCTGTTCTGTGGTCAATTTTGGGTTCGGCATATTTTGGCTTTAGCTTTGCCCCCTACGGCGTCTGATATTTTTAATGCTCTCTGTTTTAGGGATCGTTACGTTTGAAGATTAGCTATATTGATATTAATTAGATTGGAATTAGTTATATTGGAATTAGTTATTTTGGTATTGTTTTTTATTGTTGTTTGGTATTGTTGTATTAATCTTGAGATTGTCAATTTTATTCTTTATCTTCGGATAACTTATTCTGGGATTACTATTCCAGTATCTCGCAAATATAAAGTTATCTCGATACTATTTTTAGTCATGGGATAACTTATCTCATGATTATTAATCAAATAAGACGGTACTAAATTTTTGATCTAGAAATATTTTTTTTTATCCATTATACCAAATGACCCCTTTATGTTCAAACACCATAAGATATTAAATTATAAATCAAGAGGGGAAATTTTTTTAATCTTTTCTTTTTTCACTTGAAGAAAGAAAGAAAGAATATAAAGATAGTAAATTCAACAATAGGATAAGAATGGGACATGTAGACTTCATTAATTTGTCAGCGATGATGTTTCACTTTCATTATAGGTTCGTTAATGATCTAGCATTCTAGAAGTGTTGTAAGCAACATTAAAAAATGGGGTTATACTTTTTGTGTTTCTTTTTGGACAACCATCGCTTTTAGCCCGCGGTCAAAGTTATTTAAGTTTGATGTCATAAAGTATACTCTGTTCGTTTCATATTGTTTGAGCTAGTTTGACTTGACATGAAATTTAAGAAAAAAAAAAGAAGATTTTTAAAATTTGTGATGTTAAAATATTAAGGGGTAAAAGGTTTGTGGGGTCATATCATTTGTGTGGCTATAAAAGCTTCTCACTAAGGACAAAAAGGATAAAATAAAAAGTTTAAAATTAAAATTATTTTCAAATTTAGAAAAATATCATTTATTTTGGAACAAACTAAAAAGGAAAGTACCAATATGTTATGTCTTTCTCCTGCTGGAGTTTCCCTCAACTAGTACTAGATTATGGCAGATAATTCTACTTTATAATCCAATTTATTTTTTTGCAGTTGATTTAATATTTACGGTGTACATTTTTCAATTAAAAGGTGAAGGATATATTAGTTTTTTAAATTCAGAAATTAAAAGAATTAAGTGAAACTAACTTTAATACATTTTAATTAATTTCGCTGTCTACGAACGAGTTGCCGAGGAGAAAGAGACATCTTAATACACAAAAGAAAATTTACTAATTGTTCCTTATGGTGGGTGCATGGGTCAGAATCCGACCCAACGATAATTAACGAAGTTAATCTCGTCTTAAGTTAATTCATGATTAATAAGTGGTACGACCACTCAGAATTAACGGTACTTAATCCTTATCTGATTCGATCAACAAGGCTACGGACCACCCACCATCATGAAGGCGAAATTCCAACGTGGTCACGACCACTTATTGCCAGCTCACGAATCTCACAGCTAAGGAAACCCTAGAAAGGGGGGGGCTTCTTCTTGGCCACTATTTAGGAGAGGGAGAAAAGACACAACGATACCCATATGATGGGAAAGTGGAACATCATTGTAAGGTTCTGAACCTCTTCATGGAGAGGCAGACCAAATCAATACTATCAATAAAGGCTTTTAATGTTTCTCCTCTTAACCCTGAGTACTTATTTTCGCTTCCTTCATTTGGTTCAATGAATTATTACGGTTTGCTATGATTTGCCAGTGATTTATTTATATTGTTTTACACTCATAAGGTAGATGATAACTTTTGAGCAAACAATTTGGCACCGTCTGTGGGGATTTCCTAGCAAAATCGCATAATTCTTCCCTGGACCAAAAGGAAAGAAACGCCGGAAAAGGAGAAAAATAACCCAGCTCAAACAAGCTAAAGCGGCATATCGGACAAGGGGAACTCAAAGATCTCAAATCAAGATCCAAGTCCTCTCTCTCTCTTATCTCGGATAGTGCAAAAAAGAAGAAGAAGAAGCCCCTCCTAAGGGAAGATCTCTGTAAGGCATCTCCCGCATCCCTGATACGGGCTCTGGTCGGGAACCGGCACAGACATATCTCAAGCCGAGAGTCGCCTTAGGACAGCCTACATACCCCGATTGAGAAGACAACATATAAGCTGCTCAAGGTCTCGAATCAAAACCGAGCTTCAACACTCAACACCCATAACGTGGGACTCAGGCTATGCGTCTTCGCCATCAAAATTAACAAAGTTCAACTACAGTTCAACAAGGACTCAGGCTATGCGCCTTCGCTATTAAATCAAGGCTATGCACCTTCGCCAGTAAATTCAACTACGGTTGAACTGGGACTCAGGCTATGCACCTTCGCCATCAAAATTGACAAAGTTCAACTACAGTTGAACTGGGACTCAAGCTATGCGCCTTCGCCATTAAATCAAGGCTATGCGCCTTCGCTAGTAAATTCAACTACGATTGAACTAGGACTCAGGCAATGCGACTTCGCCATCAAAATTAACAAAGTTCAACAACAGGTGAACTGGGACTCAGGCTATGCACCTTCGCCAGTAAATTCAACTACGGTTGAACTGGGACTCAGGCTATGCGCCTTCGCCATCAAAATTGACAAAGTTTAACAACAGTTGTACTGGGGCTCAGTCTATACTCCTTCGCCATTAAATCAGGCTATGCGCCTTCGCCAGTAAGTTCAACTACGGTTGAATCAAAACTCAGGCTATGCGCCTCCGCTATGAAAATTAACAAAGTTCAACAACAGTTGAACTGGGACTCAGGCTATGCACCTTCGGCATCAAAATTGACAAAGTTCAACTACAGTTGAACGGGGACTCAGGCTATATGCCTTCGCCATTAAATCAAGGCTATGCGCCTTCGCCAGTAAATTCAACTACGGTTGAACTGGGACTCAGGCTATGCACCTTCGGCATCAAAATTGACAAAGTTCAACTACAGTTGAACTCGGACTCAGGCTATGTGCCTTCGCCATTAAATCAAGGCTATACGCCTTCGCCGGTAAATTCAACTACGGTTGAACTGGGACTCAGGCTATGCACCTTCGCCATCAAAATTGACAAAGTTCAACAACAGTTGAACTGGGACTCAGGCTATGTGCCTTCGCCATTAAATCAAGGCTATGTGCCTTCGCCAGTAAATTCAACTGCGGTTGAACTGGGACTCAGGCTATGCACCTTCGTCATCAAAATTGACAAAGTTCAACTACAGTTGAACTGGGACTCAGGCTATGCGCCTTCGCCATTAAATCAAGGCTATGCTCCTTCGATAGTAAATTCAACTACGGACTGGGACTCAGGCTATGTGCCTTCGCTATCAAAATTGATAAAGTTCAACTACAGCTGAACCGGGACTCGGGCTATGCGCCTTCGCCATTAAATCAAGGCTATGCGCCTTCGCCAGTAAATTCAACTACGGTTGAACTGGGACTGAGGCTATGCACCTTCGCCATCAAAATTGACAAAGTTCAACAACAGTTGAACTGGAACTCAGGCTATGCGTCTTGGCCATTAAATCAAGGCTATGCGCCTTGGCCAGTAAATTCAACTACGGTTGAACTGGGACTCAGGCTATGCGCCTTCGCCATCAAAATTGACAAAGTTCAACTACAGTTGAACTGGGACTCAGGCTATGCGCCTTCGCCATTAAATCAAGGCTATGCGCCTTCGCCAGTAAATTCAACTACGGTTGAACTGGGACTCAGGCTATTGACCTTCGCCATCAAAATTGACAAAGTTCAACAACAGTTGAACTGGAACTCAGGCTCTGCGCCTTCACCATTAAATCAAGGCTATTCGCCTTCGCTAGGAAATTCAACTACGGTTGAACTGGGACTCAGGCTATGCACCTTCGCCATCAAAATTGAAAAAGTTTAAGTACAGTTGAACTGGGACTCAGGCTATGCACCTTCGCCATTAAATCAAGGCTATGCGCCTTCGCTAGTAAATTCAAATACTGTTGAATTGGGACTCAGGCTATGCGCCTTCGCTAGTAAATTCAATTACGGTTGAACTGGGACTCAGGCTATGCGCCTTCTCCATCAAAGTTGACAAAGTTCAACTACAGTTGAATTGGGACTCAGGCTATGCGCCTTCGCCATCAAATCAAGGCTATGCGCCTTCGCCAGTAAGTTCAACTACGGTTGAACCAAGACTCAGGCTATGCGCCTTCGCCATCAAATCCAACGAGTTCGACCTCGCTCGAACCATAAGGATAGACGCCTTCGTCCTCAAATCTAACAAGTTCAACCACAGTTGAACCAGGACTCGGACCAATTGCCTTCATCATTGAACTCAGCAAAACCCAACCTTCAACGAATCGAGGCGTTGATTAGGCACCCTCGCCAATCAAGTAAGTACTCCCAACTCGAACTAAGATTAGGAACACGTAAAGTCCAGCCCCGGTCAAACTACAACGCCGCATTTTTATCATCACGACCAGTAGTTCGACCGCGCCCGAAATGAGACTAAGGCTAAGTGCCGCTATCTCCAAGCAACGTGTCCGACTCGCTCACCCCGAGTCGAAGAAGAAAATTCGTCAACAATCAAGAACTAACATACATACCAGAGTCAAACTCAAGGCAAATCATCCTGTCGAACGCATGCAAAGAAAATCTAAGGGGGAAAAAAGGGAGGTACAATACAAATACAAGGCAAATAACAGAAAGGAGATTTCATTTATCTACAAATTTAATTGCGGTTCATCCCCGCTTACACCCGGCCAAGGTCGGTTTATACAAAAAAAAAGGGAGAAAAAACAAGAAACACCTAAACACCAAATGGTGAACAAGACAAGAAAAAAATGAATAACATCTTTTTACTCTGTGCCATCCGCACCATCGTCAGCCTCTGGTGTCGCCACGTCAAAACCACAGTCGGTACGGGCCTCACGAGCCTTCTGACGCGCTCCCTCGAAAGCAGCTTCGATCATGATGTCGGCCTCCCACAAAGTCTTATATACATCACATTGGGCCTCAGCAAAGACCCAGAGTTCACGGGCTTGGCTGGAAGAAGCGGCCTGGTCCCACAGGCGCTGGTTCTCTTCTTCTAAGGACGTGATCTGGTCCGCCATGACTTGGGCGTCCTGCTCAAAGACACCGATCCGCTCCTCGAGACCCGCTTCTCAAAAGGCTGCAACAACCCTCTCCTACTCTCGCTGGGACTCGTGCACGCGAATAGCTTCCTTCAACGCCCCAGCCCTCGACGAGGCATCCCTCACCTGAAGCTTCAAGACTGCGACTTCACCCTCCAACGCAGTCACATTCCCGCTCCATGCCGCAGCGGCCTCCGCCGCCTTAGCCTGGCCCTGGCGCTCACACTCAGCCGCAGCCCTCTTTCCCGCCTCGAGCTCCTCATCCTTCCGACGGAGCTGCTCCTCAAGAGCACTCGTTCTGCCAAGTATTTGCTTCATCTGAAGCTCTCGCCTCGCCAATTCCTCGACTAAGGTCCAGCTACGGGGATCATTCCTCAAGCGTGCGCGCATCTCTCGGCACCGATCTCAGTAGCGGCGGTACTTCTCCAGCACCGGCGAAAATATCCTCGAGCGGACGTTGGCTCGACGAATGCTATCCACCTCCAACAAATAAGACTGCAAAGCAAAGACAACGATTAAGATAAAGAACAAACTAAGGCAAAGAAGAAGAGAACCGACATCATATTACATACCCTTAAGCCCATCACTGCCACTTTATTCATCAGTACGATATCCGTAATATCCCTCAACGAAGCATTCTCGGCCTCCGAGCATAGCAGCTCAAACTACGGCACCAAGCTTTCCCCTTGGAGCAATAAGTTCAACTCCGTGGGAACCTCGATGAAGCGAGATCGCCCATCTGCACGCACCGCTGAATTGGTGAAGCCTTCCTGGACCATACGGACGTCGTTGGGGTCCAAGTCGGATTCGGACTCGTACTCATCTCCTACAGCACCCCTTCCTCCTTCCGCCACTAGCGAGGTAGAACCACCCGCCGTAACTACCGAAGGAGCTCTTGACTCACTAACATTAGCAACCGCTAAGGAAATACCTCCCGTCTCAGCGACTGGAACCACCAATTGAGTTGCCGAAGCGACGATATCATCATGGCGTAAGCCCACCGAGGCAACCCCCATTGTTTGTCCACCCTCAAGGACAGGCGCCGCAGCCATATTCTTCTCCACATCCGCCGGGGGGCAGTCCAAATTAATTACCATAGTAGGAGTCGGCACGAACATGACCTTGCGCCTTATCAATGGCTTTTCCTCCTCCTTATTTGATGGCAATTCCGCCCTAGGGCGTACAACCCCCGATGGCCCCTCGTCCCGAAGTGCGGCCCGTGCTGGAGAAGGAGCCGCTGAAGATTCAACTGACGCCGCCCTCGGTACTGGGCACGGCACTGGTGTTGCAGTGAACCGAGCAATTACGCCCGATCAACAGAAGGCTAACTGAGGGGCCCTAACGCGGCGTGCCCTCCCTGATCACAGAAAAACAAAGTTGGCGAATAGAGTCGAAACAAAGCAGAATAGAAGAAGAAATCAACTTTTCACCTGTCACAGGCCCACGGTCATGCCTCTCCTAGAAAAATGCTCATGTGCGTATCCCCACCGTATGGGGGAGCACGATCTCAACCCACTCATGCACCACAGCTAACGGAGCCGGTGGTAACTTTTCGGCTACAAAATTGACACGAGTTAGCGCTTATGAGCACAAAACGTAAGGAAGGGTAGAAAAGAGAATTCGACGATTAAAGAACTTACGTGCATGATTCCAAGCCTCTGGGAACCCAGTAGGGCACGCCACTAAATGTTCAGTCCTAATGTAGAAGAAGTGCGAAAAAGGGCAAGGGTCGACCTCGTCATCTAATTTCGTAGTCAGGCCCCTCGACCCACGAGAGCACGCTTGAATCATGGTACCGCAAACTCTTTGGTGAGCGTAGAGACCAAGCACATGTTGCAGCGTGACCTCCCTACTGGCCAGTTCTGCATATTTGATAAACATTGCTAGCAATTTGTAAAGAGAAGGAGCAAACTGACCCGGGCATACCCCGTAATAACGACAAAAATCAACCACCAATGTTGGGAGCGGGAGCTTAAACCCCAACTTGAAGGGATAGGCATAAAAGACGCAATATCCCCTGCGGTTGGTGTGGACCCTCTCCTCGCTTCTGGCAAGAACGACGTCAGCATAGTTGGGGATGAATCCTTGTTCCCGTAGTTGGGCCATCCCAATTTCCCCATTAGCGGGGCTTCGTTCACCTGATCCTCTCCACCATCGACAATGAAGTCAGTCATCAGGCCTCCGGGCAGAGATACTATCTCGTCAACCGATGGAAATTCATTGGTCTCCCCTGGTTCTGCACCTCCCATTGCCGGAGATGGCCCTTCAACCACCGAAAAGTTAACCAGAAGATCCATCGAAAGAACGTTTTGGGAAGAACTGCCTGCCATTGTTGATTCACTAACGAGAAAGAAACAAAATTTGATGGAAAAAGAACAAAGACGAAGGTGAATTAGCAGGAAGAAAAAGTTCTTCAGAATCTCTCTCAGACAAGCAATGAAAATATGGGAAGTAAATACCTCAGCCCTTATTTATAGGCAACACAAGTGGCTTTCACGAACCCCAATAGCCATCATTAACTACATGACCAACCGCGAACCGGTTCAGTTCTACAGAAACGTGCGTCATTGTGACAGGCTCCATGAAGTGGCTTTTCAGTCACCAAGCGGCGTCTCGCCTTCGAAACGGTTGTAACAACCTATGAACGCTGAGGAGATGTTCCGTGCGCCTTCAAAATTTTGGACGTCGCCAAACACGTATCAAGCGTACCCTTAATCCCCTTGGCAGCACAACATATGACCTGTCCGCCGTGGTCGACGGTTATGCTCCCAAACAAACGTAAGAATCAGAGCACAACAAAGCTCGAACTCACTCAAATTAAGTTAAAGGGTCAAGTGCCTTCGCCAAGGAGAAGAGTTCAACTTTGATCAAACGATGACTTGATAACACGATAACAAAACACTAACGCTCTACAATGATAAGGGCCGTCGCCAAAGGGGATTCGGCCTCGACCGAAGCAACAGTCGACCTCCCTATCCGAGTTTCTCAAACTACAGTCGATGAAGTCCACTCATCGAGTTCGGCCAAGGTACGATCTCAATAAGCGGAGGGACTAACTATATGGGTCAGAATCCGACCCCACGATAATTAACAAAGTTAATCTCGTCTTAAGTTAATTCATGATTAATAAGTGGTACGACCACTCAGAATTAATGGTACTTAACCCTTATCTGATTCGATCAACAAGGTAACGGCCCACCCGCCATCATGAAGGTGAAACCCCAACGTGGTCACAACCACTTATTGCCAGCTCACAAAGCTCACACCTATAAATACCAAGAGAGGAAACCCTAGAAGGGGGAGGGGGGGTTCTTCTTGACCACTATTTTGGAGAGGGAGAAAAGACACAACGATACCCATATGATGGGAAAGTGGAACACCATTGTAAGGCTTTGAACCTCTTCATGGAGAGGCAGACCAAATCAATACTATCAATAAAGGCTTTTAATGTTTCTCCTCTTAACCCTGAGTACTTATTTTCGCTGCCTTCATTTGGTTCAATGGACTATTACGGTTTGCTATGATTTTCTAGTGATTTATTTATATTGTTTTACACTCATAAGGTAGATGATAACTTTTGAGCAAACAGTGGGCATTTCTTTCTTCTTTTTTCTTTTTTTCTTTTTTCCAAAACAAGTTTCTTTCTCAAGGACAGAAAATCTGTTCTATAATTATGACTTTACTAATAAAGAATTATGACATAATATATGCAGGAATGATTAGTGATATGGTGTATTTGTCCCTATCTCTCTATTTTCTGATCTTACATTACATTCTAATTAAATAAAAATAAAATAACTTAATAAATATTTTTAAGTAATTTATATATTTAAATAATACTTATTGTATGATCCTAGAGGGAAGGTGATGGAGCAAATGATTCAGTATGATTGGAATCCACAGTACTGCCAAACATGCTGCCAACTACGCCATTCATGTAGAGATCAGAAGCAGTAGAAAAGGAAGGAATGATACATAAGAGTATGGACATAAAGCAAGAGTACGAGTGGAAGAAAGTCAGAAATCTTGAACCCGATGCAGATAAAATTGATGCTCAAGGAAGATTCCTTGATCAATTGGAGGAAGCAGAAAATATGCAATCAAGTAAGCAGAAAGTTGATCCACAGTGGCAAGTTGCTCGAGGGAAATTTGCTACAAAGAAGAATGCAAAAGTGGTAAGGGAAAATGAAGTGGACATTGGCAAGACTCGTCAAATCCTGATCGTTGATCTAAAAGATCAACGACCCTCGTCCGTTCATTCCTTTTTTATCCCAAACGACCCCTAACCCTAGCCCATTACTCAGAGACCGCCTCCTCGGTATTCTCTCCTCTCCTCTCTCAAACACTCAACCTAACCCTAGCTCCATCAACTGCCAACCTCTTTCTCTGGTCTTCTCCGGCGATCTCCCTTCAACTCCTAAGCCTCCAATAGCTCCTCTATTGCCATGCTTGCCTTATCTAAGGTCTTCAAGGGCCCTGGGCCATGCCGACTTGCATCTAGGGTTTGCTATTTGGCTGTTCTTGGCTACTCCAGTGTGATTTCGAGCAAAATCACACTGTATTTGTCACGATCTTTGGGGTTCTAGACAGGTTCTTTCACCTCTCTTTAGGTTTCTTCTAAAACTCTAATTTCTGCCTACATCTCCTAGATCTGTATGATTTTAAACGATTCAAGTCTGTTTCTTTTATGTTTTACACTGATCTTGAATCTCTTTTACAAGAATCATCGATTTCAAAGTGTTTTCACCTTCTTCTAAAATTAAGGTTTTCAGAACTTCTTCTAAAAACTTGTTTAAACGTGTCACGACCCGAATTTCCCACCATCGGGAGTCGTGATGGCGCCTATTAACGGAGCTAGGCTAGCCAAATTTTAAACATTCTCCGATAAATCGCAACAATATAAATAAATGGAAATCAATTAAACAAGTGCGGAAGACTTTAAGCTAAATAAAAATGAAACCAAAAATGCGGAAGTTTGAAACATATCTCTACCCAGAACCTGGTGTCACTAGCTCACGAACTTCTAAGATTCACTAAATACAACCGTTTAAAAGAAATCATAACAGTCTGTTTCAATACAAGAGTTAACAAACTGAATAAAGATGGAAGAGACTCCGGGCCTGTGAACGTCAGCAAGGCTACCTCAAGAGTCCCTGGACTGAAGGTCTGCTCCCGATCTAATACTGCTGCGGTTCGAAAGTTGCGTCCTGATCTGTGCAAAAGAAATGCACAGAGTGTAGCATCAACACAACCGACCCCATGTGCTGGTAAGAGCCTGGCCTAACCCCGACGAGGTAGTGACGAGGCTAGACAGGACCTACCACAAATAACCTGTACAGATATATGTGCAATAACAGGAAAATACACTAATTTAAGTAGTAAAAAGGGTGGAGGAAATATGCTGTGGGGTACTACAGTCTATATATATAGGAATCAACAGTAAAGAAATGAAGCTGAACAATAACAACTGATAAGGAAAACACAAGAAGTCTCTACATACGAAACAATACACTCAGTCCATACTCTGTTGTGGCGCACAACCCTATCCTCCACAGATATCTTCGTTGCGGCGTGCAACCCGATCCTCAACAGTCAATACCGTTGCGGCGTGCAACCCGATCCTCAATATTCTTCAATACCTTTACGACGTGCAACCCGATCCTCAACATTTATTACCAAGAACTCACCCAAACAACGACTGCAACTCAAGTGCGAGGGGAGTAACAACAATCACAAGAAAATCCCGGCAAGGGAATACAATTAACAATTCAATCATCCCGGCAAGGGAGAATACAATAAATACTTATGTCCCGGTAAGGGACTAATTGCTACACATTCCACTTTTAATCACCTATTTCTCGGGTAACAATTTCTAGTCCGAGCCAATGCTCCAAAAGCCAAACTAATCACAATATATTATTCTTATCAACCCAAGCAAGAAAGATGTACCATTAAATGCGAATCCAACACATATAAGACTCACAGTCATGCTAGACTCCGGTGCATAGATAACCGTCACCATGCCTATATACCGTACTCCACATTTAGCAAGTAGCACATAACACCCTAATCCTAATCCCTCAAGCCAAAGTTAGAACAAACACTTACCTTGGTCCAGAAATAGCTATCAAGGCTCTAAAACCGCCTTTCCTTTAGAATCCAACTCCGAAACAATGATATCTAGGCACAATTTAGTTCAATAGTATCAATAAGAGCTCAAAAACATAATCCCATAGTCTAGAAATGAAATTCCCATCATTCTTCCAAAAATACCAAAATCCGACACCGGGCCCACATGGTCCAAACTCGAGGCTCGGACCAACATCCAATCACCCATAACCCCATGAGTTCAAATATGTAATTTGTTTCAAGACTCGACCCCAAATTGAGGTTGAATCACCCAAAATTCCCAAAGCCCTAGTTCTACCCAAAACCCTTAATTTCTACCTTGAATTCATGATTTAGGGCTAGGAAATTAGTGATTAGATGAAGAAATTAGGAGAGAATGAAGTTAAGAACACTTACCTAGCAAACTATGGAGGAAAAGGAGCTTGAAGTTCGTCTATGGGGTGTTGGGATGGAGAGCTCGTGTGAAATAATGGATAATTCCCGTAATGAACACTGTTTTTATGACTTAAAAATCGCTGGATGAAATAACCCTATGTGTTCGCGACAGTAGGGTCGCGTTCGCAATGAACAGAAATTGGCAAGCATTGCGTTCGTGGAAGAGGGATGCGAACGCGAAGAGGAAATATTGGGTGCCCAAAAGTTTAGCCTACGCTAATGCATTTGGCATCACGCGAACGCGAAGAAGGGGGAACTGACACTATGCGATCGCGAGGGCGGGTTCGCGAACGCGAAGCAGGGGAACACTAAGGCACTGTGAACGCGAGCCTGGGGCCGCGTTTGCGAAGAACAAAACCACTGTGTAAAAATGCAGCAAAATCTGATATGTTTTTAAGTGCAAACTACCCCAAACCACCTCCGAATCACTCCCGAGCCCTCGGGGCTCCCAACCAAACACACACTCTAACTCAATAACATCCTACAAACTTATTCGAGCGATCAAATCGCCAAAATAACATCAAAATCAAAGAATCAAATCCCAAAACTCATGATTTTCATTTCAAAGTTCATAAACTTCCAACTTTAGCTATTTAGGTCCGAAACACGTCAAACGACGTCCGATTTCGACCAAATTTCACAGAAAGCGCTTAACGCATATTTAAGACCTGTACCGGGCGTCACAACCAAAATACGAGCCCGATACCTATATTCTCTAACTCATTTTCACTTCCATTTTTCCTTAATAATTTCAGAAAACAATTTAATAGAAATTTTTTTTTACTAGGGTTCTGGACCTAGGATTTCGACTCTGGGCACATGCCCGAGTCCCATATTTTTCTACGGACCTCCCGGGACTGTCACATCACGGGTCCGGGTCCGGGTCCGGGTCCGTTTACCCAAAATGTTGACCAAAGTTAACTATGTCAATATAAATATCAAAATTCTTCAAATGTTTCACATAATTCACATATTTTAACATAAAAACTTTCCGTCTTCGCGCCCATACCACGCAAATTGAGGTAACCAAAAGCAAGGTTTCCAAGGCCTCGAAAGCACGGAAAAAGGGAGAAATACGGTGATGACCCTTTGGGTCATCACTTTCTCCACCTCTAAAACAACCGTTCGTCCTCGAACGGACAAAAGAAAGAAGTACATGAGTCAGGAAATAGATGAGGGTAGCGGCTCCGAATATCAAACTCGGACTCCCAGGTCGATGCCTCAGGAGGCTGACCTCTCCACTGAACATGCACTGAAGGAAATCTCTTCGACCTCAACCGTCGAACCTTCTGGTCTAGAATAGCTACCGACTCCTCCTCGTAGGACAGATCCTTGTCCAACTGGACAGTGCTGAAATCTAACACGTGGGTAGGATCGCCATGATACCTCCGAAGCATAGACATATGAAACATTGGATGCACGGCTGACAAGCTAGGTGGCAAGGCAAGCCTATAAGCCTCCTCTCCCACGCGATCAAGAATCTCATATGGGCCAATGAACCTAGGGCTAAGCTTGCCCTTCTTCCCAAATCTCATCATGCCCTTAATAGGCANAACAAGAATGAAATGTGCTGACTTGGTCAGCCTATCAACAATGACCCAAATAGCATCAAACTTCTTCTGGGTCATCGGAAGTCCAGTAACGAAGTTCATGGTAATCCTCTCCCACTTCCACTTGGGAAGCTCAATCCTCTGAAACACACCACCAGTCCTCTGATGCTTATATTTGACCTGCTGACAATTTAAACAGCGAGCCACATATGCAACAATGTCCTTCGTCATCCTACGCCACTAATAATGCTGCCGCAAGTCCTGATACATCTTCGCGGCACCCGGGTGAATAGAATACCGAGAACTACGGGCCTCCGCTAAGATCAACTCTCGAATCCCATCGACATTGGTCACACATACTCGCCCCTGCAACCTCAAAACACCATCCGCATCTAAAGTCACCCTCGTGGCACCTCCACGCTGCACATTGTCTCTCAGGACACACAAATGAGGATCATCAAACTGCCTATCACGGATACACTCCAATAATAAAGAACGAGCGACCGTACAAGCTAAAACTCGGCTAGGCTCAGAAATGTCCAACCTCACAAACCGATTGGCCAGGACCTGAATATCCAAAGCAAGTGGTCTCTGGCTGACCGAAATATGAGCAAGACTACCCATGCTGGCTGACTTCCTAGTCAATGCATCCGCCACCACATTAGCTCTCCCCGGGTGGTACAAAATAGTAACATCATAATCCCTCAATAGCTCCAACCATCTCCGCTGCCTCAAGTTCAACTCTTTCTGCTTGAACAAGTATTGCAGACTCTTGTGATCAGTGTACACCTTACAAGTCACACCATATAAGTGATGCCTCCAAATCTTCAAAGCATGAACAATGGCTGCCAACTCTAGATCATAGACTGGGTAATTCTTCTCATGGATCTTCAAATGCCTCGAAGCATAAGCAATGACCCTGCCATCCTGCATCAATATTGCGCCAAGCCCAATATGGGAAGCATCACAATAAACTGTATAAGGCCCTGAACCTGTGGACAAAACCAATATCGGTGCCGCAGTCAGAGCTGTCTTGAGCTTTTGAAAGCTCTCCTCGCACTCGTCTGACCACCTGAACTGAGCACCCTTCTGGGTCAACCTGGTCATGGGGGCTGCTATAGATGAAAACCCCTTCACGAACCGA
>MU783069.1:61784-81812 GCA_026770625.1 Nicotiana glauca | reverse complement strand
ATACGGCGGGATAGAAATGGGCTGCGTGCCTGGAGCCAGATCAATACAAAAATCAATATCCCTATCGGGCGGCATACCTGGCAGGTCTGAAGGAAAAACCTCTGGGAACTCCCGAACAATAGGAATTGAGTCAATAGAAGGAACCTCTGTACTGGAATCACGAACACATGCCAAATAAGCTAAACACCCCTTCTCGACCATGCATCAAGCCTTAACATATGAAATAACACTGCGGGTGGCATGTTCTGGGGTCCCTCTCCACTCCAATCGGGGCAAGTCCGGTAAAGCCAAGGTCACGGTCTTGGTGTGACAATCAAGATCGCATGATACGGGGACAACCAATCCATCCCCAATATAACATTAAAATCAACCATGTCTAGAAATAATAGATCAACACGGGTTTCAAGAACCTCAAATACTACTACACAGGAATGATGGACTCTGTCGACCACTATAGAATCACCCACTGGCGTGGATACATATACAGGAATACCCAAGGCATCACTAGGCATAACCAAGTGGGGTGCAAAATAAGACAACACATATGAATACGTAGACCCATGGTCAAATAGCACTAAAGCATCCCTATCACAGACCAGAATAGTACCTGTAATCACATCATCTAATGACTCGGCCTCTAGACTGGCTGGCAAAGCATAATAATGGGGCTGGGCCCCACCTCCCGGAATTGCATCTCTAGGACGATCAACTACTGGCTGATCTCTGCCTCTGCCAGTGCGAGCTCCACCTCTACGGTCCCTACCTCCACCTCTATGATCCCTACCCCCGTCTCTAGCTGGCTGGGCGGCCGGTGGATCACCTGCTGCCTGAATCATGGGACGAGGGCCCTGCTGCTGCGACCGATCACCTCTCAACCTCGGGCAATATCTCCTGATGTGACTGAGATCTCCACACTCATAACACCCAGCTGAATACGGCAACTGAGAAAACTGGGACTGACCTTGCCACCCTGAATGACCTCCTCGAAAGCTCTGAAGTGGGGGCGCACTGATAGGCTGCTGATCTGAATGATATTGCTGAGAACTACCGCTGCCTGTAGTACCATGAGAAACCTGAAGCGTGGACTGAAATGGCCTCGATGACTGACCTATACCATAGGAATCCCTACCTCCAGACGAGGTACCACTGAACCTACCAAAATGACGAGGCCTCTTGTCCGATATCTGACCACCCCCTCGTGAGAGGGCCATCTCAACTCTGTGGGCTGCATTGACCGCCTCCTAAAAGGAAATATCACTACCAACTCCCATGGCCATCTGGAGACAAATCGGCTGAATCAATCCATCAATAAACCTCCGGACCCTCTCTCACTCCGTAGTGAGTATCACAACCGCATGGCGTGCCAAGTCAACAAATCTAGTCTCATACTGTGTAACTGTCATGGAACCTTGCTGGAGGTGCTCAAACTGCCTACGAAGTGCCTCCCGCTGAGTGACGGGGAGAAAATTCTCCAAGAACAACTCTGCAAACTGATCCCATGTCAAAGCTGGAGACTCTGCTGGTCTAGATAGGCAAAAATCTCTCCACCAAGTCTTGGCGGATCCTGCAAGCCGGAAGGTGCAAAAATTGACCCCGTTGGTCTCCACTATACCCATGGTCTTGAGAATCTCATGACAGCTGAATAGAAAATCCTGTGGATCCTCTGATGAAGCACCACTAAAAGTGGTGGTGAAGAGCTTGGAGAACCGATCAAGTCTCCACAAAGCATCTGAAGACATAGCCGCTCCATCGACGGCCTGAGCTGTAATACCTGTCTGAGCTGCCACTGCTGGCTGAACCACTGGGACCTGAGTCCAGGGAGCTACCTGCTCCGGAGTACGCGTAGCAGAAATCTGAATCCCTCCTCCAGCCTGAGAAGTGGCTGGGGCTACTGGCAGCAAACCCGCTCTAGTGACACTATCTATAAAGCCTGCCAATCTGACTAGAGCATCCTGAAGATCTGGGTGAACATGACCCCTCGTGGGACCTGAGCTGGGCCCATTGGAGCTGTTGGGGCTGGAACCTCCTCATCATAGTCAATATGAGGCTCCACCTCTGGAACTGCTGCCCGGGGCTGAGCTCTGCCCCTGCCTCGGCCTCTGGCACGACCTCGACCTCTGCCTCTCGCAGGAGCTGCTGCTGGGGGCTCGGGCTGCTGCGCGGTAGAAGAAGAAGCACATGTTCTAACCATCTGTGAAAGAACAGAGTAGAAAGATAATCAATAATTGAGAAACAGAATCGCACGACAAGAAAGGACAAAAGTGAAATTTTTCCTAACTCTGTAGCCTCGGGGGGATAAATACAGACGTTTCCGTACCGATCCCTCAGACTCTACCGGGTTTCTCCGTGAGTAGAGAGACCTATGCAACTTAGAGCTGTGATACCAACTTGTCACGACCCGAATTTCCCACCATCGGCGTGATAGAGCCTACTAACGGAGTTAGGCCAGCCAAACTTTAAACATTCTCCGATAAATCTCAACAATATACATAAACAAAAATCAATTAAACAAGTGCGGAAGACTTTAAGCTAAATAAAAATGAAACCAAAAATGCGGAAGTTTGAAACATATCTCTACCCAGAACCTGGTGTCACTAGCTCACGAACTTCTAAGATTCACTAAATACAACCGTCTGAAAGAAATCATAACAGTCTGTTTCAATACAAGAGTTAACAAACTGAATAAAGATGGAAGAGACTCCGGGCCTGCGGACGTCAGCAAGGCTACCTCAAGAGTCCCTGGACTGAAGGTATGCTCCAGATCTAGTACTGCTGCGGTCCGAAAGCTGCATCCTAATCTGTGCAAAAGAAATGCACAGAGTGTAGCATTAGCACAGCCGACCCCATGTGCCGGTAAGTGCCTGGCCTAACCTCGGCGAGGTAGTGACGAGGCTAGACAGGACCTACCATAAATAACCTGTACAGATATATGTGCAATAACAGGAAAATACACTAATTTAAGCAGTAAAAAGGATGGGGGAAACATGCTGTGGGGTACTACAGTCTATATATATAGGAATCAACGGTAAAGAATGCAGCTGAACAATAACAACTGATAAGGAAAACACAGGAAGTCTCTACATACGAACACAATACACTCAGTCCATACTCCGTTGCAGCGCACAACCCGATCCTCAACAGATATCTCCGTTGCGGCGAGCAACCCGATCCTCAACAATCAATACCGTTGCGGCGTGCAACCCGATCCTTAATATTCTTCAATACCGTTGCGCGTGCAACCTGATCCTCAACATTTAATACCAAGAACTCACCTAAACAGCGACTGCAACTCAAGTGCGAGGGGAGTAACAACAATCACAAGAAAATCCCGGCAAGGGAATACAATTAATAATTCAATCATCCCGGCAAGGGAGAGTACAATAAATACTTACGTCCCGGTAAGGGACTAATCGCTACACATTCCACTTTTAATCACCTATTTCTCGAATAACAATTTCTAGTCCGAACCAATGCTCCAAAAGCCAAACCAATCACAATATATTATGCTTATCAATCCAAGCAAGAAAGATGTACCATTAAATTCGAATCCAACACATATAAGACTCACGGTCATGCTAGACTCTGGTGCATAGATAACTGTCACCATGCCTATACACCGTACTCCACATTTAGCAAGTAGCAAATAACACCCTAATCCTAATAACTCAAGCCAAAGTTAGAACAAATACTTACCTCGGTCCGAAAATAGCTATCAAGGATCTAAAACTGCCTTTCCTTTAGAATCCAACTCCGAAACAATGATATCTAGGCACAATTTAGTTCAATAGTATCAATAAGAGCTCAAAAACATAATCCCATAGTCTAGAAATGAAATTCCCATTATTCTTCCAAAAATACCAAAATCCGACACCGGGCCCACATGGTCCAAAATCGAGGCTCAGACCAAAATCCAATCATTCATAACCCCACGAGTTCAAATATGTAATTTGTTTCAAGACTCGACCCCAAATCGAGGTTGAATCACCCAAAATTCTCGAAGCCCTTGTTCTACCCAAAACCCTTAATTTCTACCTTGAATTCATGATTTAGGGCTAGGAAATTAGTGATTAGATGAAGAAAATAGGAGAGAATGAAGTTAAGAACACTTACCTAGCAAGCTATGGAGGAAAAGGAGCTTGAAGTTCGTCTATAGGGTGTTGGGATGGAGAGCTCGTATGAAATAATGGCTAATTCCCGTAATGAACACTGTTTTTATGACTTAAAAATTGTTGGGTGAAATTACCCTACGCGTTCGCGATAGTAGGGTCGCGTTCGCGTTGAAAAGAAATTGGCAAGCATCGCGTTCGCGGAAGAGGGATGCGAACGCGAAGAGGAAATATTGGGTGCCCAAAAATTTAGCCTATGCGAACGAGTTTGGCATCACGCGAACGCGAAGAAGGGGGAACTGACACTATGTGATCACGAGGAAGGGTTCGCAAACGCGAAGTAGGGGAATACTAAGGAACTGCGAACGCGAGCCTGAGGCCGCGTTCGCGAAGAACAAAACCATTGTGTAAAAATGCAGCAAAATCTGATATGTTTTTAAGTGCAAACTATCCCGAACCACCTCCGAATCACTCCCGAGCCCTCGGGGCTCCCAACCAAACACACATACTAACTCAATAACATCCTACAAACTTAGTCGAGCGATAAAATCACCAAAATAACATCAAAATAAAAGAATCAAACCCCTAAAACTCATGATTTTCATTTCAAACTTCCTAAACTTCCAACTTTAGCTATTTAGGTCCGAAACATGTCAAACGACGTCCGATTTCGACCAAATTTCACAGAAAGCGCTTAACGCATATTTAAGACCTGTGCCGGGCATTGGAACCAAAATACGAGCCCAATACCTATATTTTCTAACTCATTTTCACTTCCATTTTTTCCTTAATAATTTCAGAAAACAATTTAACAGAAAAATTCTTTTACTCGGGTTCTGGACCTCGGATTTCGACTATGGGCACATGCCCGAGTCCCATATTTTTATACGGACCTCCCGGGACCGTCACATCATGGGTCCGAGACCGTTTACCCAAAATATTGACCAAAGTCAGCAATATCAATATAAATATCAAAATTCTTCAAATTTTTCACATAATTCACATATTTTAACATAAAAACTTTCCGGCTTCGCGCCCGGACTGTGCACGCAAATTGAGGTAACCAAAAGTGAGGTTTCCAAAGCCTCGGAAGCGCGGAAAAAGGGAGACATACGGTGATGACCCTTTGGGTCGTCACAAAATTGATTCTTTATGTTTAAAATTCTATCTTTTGTATATTTCGATCGATTCTATGATTTTACTGCTTTTTCAACTCGCCTATGTTAAAAGCCCTAATTTTTCTAGATTTTATTTGTTTGGTTATGTGTGTTAGCATGACTACTCGATTCTTGTTTAAGCTTCTGTGATTACCTTGACTTGAATGTGTTCTTACTGAGCTTTTAGCCTAACGTATACCACCTCTACGTGATTATGTTCATCTTGATTGTTCAGACTTGCCTCTTTCTATCGATACTATTTAACCTGCATGTTTGCTATGTCTGGTTGCTCTTACTCTATTTATATGTTGAATACTGAATCGTGACTCCCTCTTGATTGATTATGGATTCCCTATTTTTGGGTTTGATTGAAAGAACTTCCTATAACCCTCAATTTCTACCACTTCGATTCAAACAAACTGATTCGCCTACCTTGTCAGCTGTGGTACTTTATTCTTACTGAACTATTTTCTTAATTGGAGTTTTCTGAACTTAGCCCTATTTGCTTACCCTATGCTTACTGAATTTGAATATTTCCTTATCAGTCCTACACTGATTTCTTTCCTTAATTATTACTTGTTCTTACCGTTTGAATTAATTCCCTTAACTTAAGGGAGTACTTGTCCTGATTTTGCTCTAACTAATTTTGAGTTCCACAATTACTATGCTACTATGATTTTTACCTTATTTTTATCTAATTTCGGACTACTATATGTAGATACTCTCTCATTAACACAATCACACGAACACTTTGGTTCAAAAGCTCTCTCTCTCTCTCTCTCTCTTACACATGCTTAAACTTTCTGCTCTCTCTCTTTGTGCTACTTGCTATTATTCTAAGTTATTCGACTGCAAGAAAAGGCTAACTATTATGCTCTCCTGCTCCTTCACTTTTGTTTACTGTCCTCTTTACTGGTATGTTCTGGTTTCAATTCAAGTTCCAATAACAATATGGTTCTTTTATTGCTTCAGTTTATCTTGTTTCTAGTTTGTTTCTACTTATGATTTTACTGTGAAACTTGCAGTTAATATGATTACATAATCAGCATATTATGAACCCCCCTCCTTAGGATCAGTATGAGCATGTTACCCCATTTATGTAGTCTGTTTGGCACTATCTGGTTTCTGGTATGAATCCCCTCTATGTAGTCTGCACTCCTGACTTGTATGGTTCTGGAATTGGTCTTCAATCATATGGATCCTATACTAAACTCCCTTAAGCATTGCTGGTTCTATGACTATATCTGATTAGTTGTGTCTGAGCATGTCTGTACCAATTCCTAAGACCTTGCTTGTTATGTGTTTGCAATCATGTGTTTTATGTATCCCCAATCCCCATCACCCATGTGTGTATGTTTGTGTTCCTTCTGTTTTGGTCCTGTGAGTATTGTTGATGTGGTTTTGGACTCCATGTTTTATTTGTTGTTGTCTAATCCTATAACTCTCTCTTTTCAAAAATTATTTTATTGCATGACTCCCTCTTTTACTCCAAACATTATTTTCAGCAAGCCTTTTTTCCTACCGAAACCTTTCAAACTATGTCAAGCACTCTCACCCTACTCCTAAGTCAATAGGTTCTACCCCTTCTAGTATGTGTACTGCATCGAGATCCTCTAGAGAACCCTCTAAACTCTGGCATACTGAGACTGGTACTTTCACACTGCACTTATTCAATTTTGGTTACCAAGTCTAGGTTTAAGAACTGCTCGGGATCCTTGAGATCCTTAAGGAACTTTGATACACCTAGACTATGACACTATCTATGGAATTTGGGATTGGAAGCTTTGGAAACCTGGGCCTAATTGAAGGCTCCCTATAGAATAAACTCTTTTTTTCTTATTTAATTGTGTAATTCATTGATATGGTCTATAATAATTTGTAAATAAATATTGGGGTAACTAGTAAAAAGTGCGGGTAGTTACATGTTTGTGGGATAATGCGGGTAGAAACCATGCCTATATGACTTTATATGTTACTATACTTGCCTTACCATGTTAGAAATCATGTTTAATAGGTCTTTGCTATACTTTCCCTACCATGTTAGAAATCATGTTTAATAGATCTTAAATCAGTTTCATAAGTAGATGCCCTGCCTATAGGATATAATTCAATCCAGCTTCTGTTATAACAAGTATTTATATGTGTTTTAATTTGTCATCATGCATGCAAGCCACTAAAATCAGTATTAAAATAACTAGATACCATGCCTATAGGGAACAACACCAGAATTTTGCTTGTCGATCTAATATAATTCAGTTTAAATAAATCAACGGCTGGTTCTCTTCTAAATCAGTTTAATTGGTGGTTTATACTTCCTTGAAATGAGTTATTTAAAAATAGCCTTAATCTATCATTAGACAGCATGCCTATAAAGATTCAAGAGTCTGTTTTAAAAATTAATAAAAAACCTTTCCTTATTTTACTATACAAAATGTAGTCATCAGTATTCCGCGTATAAGCAAGCCTGTAGGAAATTTTTCAAAACTTGCAATCCTTAAACTATTTCTATGACTTAATGTTGTTCTGGTTTAAACATGCTTTAAAAAAAATTAGTAGGCAACTGATAAAGTCATCACTTCTGAGTTTTAAAAAATAAAACTGCTTGTCTTCTGTATATACAATTAGACATCATGCCTTAGGATATTGTTTAACAAAAGGGCCTTTATTTGTGTTTGAGTCGTACTGTTTACATGCCTTGTTTGTGGAGGTAAACTGAGCCTCTTATTTGCTCCTTCCTGTTCTTATTTTCTAAGAGTATTACTTGTCGCCTTAGTATTTTTACCTTTTAAACCTTAGGGGTCTATATAGAACCACATATAGGTAGAGGTCCTAAATCCCTCCAGGACCATTAAGAATGGACGGGTAACAGCACGCAATAGAGGTCGTTGACCAACACTCGCTTTAAATGACCACTAAGTGTTTGGGAAGGATAGATATGGAATATGATTACTACACGCTAATGTCACGTATTGCCCTTCATTGAGGAGTGTTTATCGGACATTGTGTGGGGTGATCATATAAGCTAATCAACCTAGGACTCATTCTTTTCAAAATTCCTTTTGTTTAAACTTTGTTTTATAAGTACACCTTGTCCCAAAACCTTTGTCTTATTATTTGAGTTATACAAATATGCCTTATTTGTAATTATTTCTTTTAAGTATTTATTTGGACTAATTCCTAAATAGAAGTTCAGTCGAGACCCACATGTGTGGACCAAGAGGGGTGCCTAACACCTTTCCCACGAGGTCACTTCGAGCACTTACTCTAATCTCTGGTAATGCAAACCAATCCAAGAGTTAATCACTCTAGGTTCCCTAATGCACCATAACCCGTTAGGTGTCGACTCTTCAAATACCCAATTCCCAAAAGAAAATGAGTTATTACCCCCGTGAATATCGAAACCCAGACCTCTCTTCGCGGAGGGAAAAAAGGGGGCGTGACATCCACAAAAAACACCCATATCATGTTGAACATTATAGCATGGAATGTGAGAGGTTTGAATAAAGTATATAAGCAAAACTAACTAAAAAAATTTTTTATGACAAATAAAGTGCTGCTAGTAGCTATTATAGAAAATAGAGTGAAGAGAAACAATGCAGATTCAATAATAAAGAAGACTTTCAACAACTGGAGGTGGACTGACAATTATAATAAAGCTCCAAGTGGTAGAATATGGGTAGCATGGATCCAACTTAGGTGGACTGGTTGATGATCATAACTCATGAGCAATTTATAATGGGGAAGGTAACTATGATGCAGCACAGAACAAGTTTCAATTCTGTGCAGTTTATGGTAAACACATAATCCAAGATAGGAAAAGATTATGGGAGGAACTGAAGGTGTTAATGCAGGGTATGAACAATCCTTGCCTCATAATGAAGGATTTCAATATTGTCCTGACTAGTGAGGATAGGATCAATGAAAACCATGTGCAAGAGAGTGAGATAAGGGATTTCGAGGAGTTCCTAGTGGAAGCAGGATTAGATGTATTGAAGACTGTGAGTAGGCAATACACATGGATTAATAACCATGTCCATAGTAGGATTGATAGAATCCTGGTTAATGTAGAATCGATACAACAATGGCCTTACATTGAGGGAATCATTATGAAACCAGGTTTTTCAGATCACTGTCCCTAAGTGTTGGATTTGAAATTAACAACCAAGCAGGCATGAGACCCTTCAAATTTCTCAACTGTTTGGCAAGCTTAACTGAGTTTGATGGAACAGTAAGGCAAGTCTGTAGGAACAACAAAAAAGGACCTGCCATGATTTCTGTATGGAGTAAACTCAAAACACTAAAAGGGGCCTTAAAGCAACCGAATAAGCAAGAGTTCAATGGAATAGAAAGCAAATACAAGCATCAAGGGGGAGATTAGAAAGCATACAACAGCAACTGAACGCCCCGGGTCAAGATGATGAGGCAGCAATAGTTAAAAAAGCTACAAAATTAGATTTGGAGAAGTGGCTGGTGGTTGAGGAAAATATTATAAAACAGAAGTCCAGGATACAGTGGCTAAGCTTGGTGATTCTAACACATCATAGTATTATGCTTGCATGAAGGACATGCAAGCAATGAATAACATTAACAAATTAGTCACTAGAACTGAGCAACTCCTACAAAGTCCGGCTGAAGTGGAGGAAGAAATCCTAAGCTTCTATAGGGGCTTACTTGGTACTGCAGCAGTACAACTGCCAGTTGTTAATATTGAGATCATGCAGAAGGGACATATACTAAACAGAAGGCAATAATTGCAGCTAATAAGACTAGATACTAGAGAAAAAGTGAAACAAGCTATAATAGACATTAATGACAACAAGGCACCACGGTGTGATGGATGTAATGCTTTCCTTTTTAAGAAAACATGGCACATATTGGGGGAGGGAGTGACTGCAGCAGTTAAAGAATTCTTTGAAAGTGCAGATATGTGCAAAGCATTAACTTCACAATAATTACCTTGATACCAAATATTGAGAATCCAACATAAGGGATTTCAGGCCAATTTCATGATGTATAATTATCTATAAGATAATTTCAAAAGTACTCACAATAAGAAGTAAGATGTGATGGAAGATCTAATAGATAATTATCAAGCTGCCTTTGTACTTGGGAGATTGATTACAGACAACATTCTTATAAGCCATGAACTGGTCAAGGATCTCAAAATAGATATGCAAAAGGCATACGACTCTTTGGAATGGGTGTACATTGAACAAGTACTGAGGTTACTGAACTTCCTTGAAATATTTGTGAAGTGGATAATGGCATGTATCACAACTGTGTCATATTCTATGTTAATAAATAGTAAGCCCTATGTATCATTTGAAGCAAGAAAAGGTTTAATCCAGGGATATCCACTATCCCCTTTCCTATTTGTTTTAGCTATAGAGTATCTAAGTAGGTCTTTGAAAACATTGAAGGGCAATAAGCAGTTCAAGTTCAATCCAAGGTGTGACAAATTCAACCTAGTTCAAATGGGATTTGCATATGAGTTAATCCTATTTTGCAGAGGTGATATTCATTCAGTACAGATGCTGCACATGCACTTCTAAATGTTCTCAGCAGCCTCAGGTTTAATTGCTAATCCAAACAAAAATAGTATTTATTTCGGTGGTGTGAACAACATGGTTCAGCAGCAAATTATAGACATACTAGGCTACACTAAAGGTGAGCTACCATTCAGATATCTAGGTGTTCCTTTGAGCACAAAGAGATTGTCTGTCATTCAATATGAACACTTCATAGAGAAGATGCTAAGCAGAGTTGAAAGCTGGACCACAAAGTTTCTGTCATATGCTGGAAGAGCAGTCCTGGTCAAGAGTGTGCTATTTGTTGTACAAACTTTCTAGGCTCAGATCTTCATCTTGACCAAGAAAATTGTTCATTTCATAGAAGCAATTTGTAGAAGGTTCCTGTGAATACGAAATGCTAAACCAACAAAGAAGGCTTTGATAGCCCAGGACAAACTATGTGCACCAAAAGTAGTAAGGGGATCGAACTTCATCAATGTGGAGGTATGGAACAAGGCATCCATTTGCCAGTTACTATGGAATATTTGTACAAGGAAAGAGAAGACATGGATTTAATGGGTGCATACTTACTACATAAAGGGGAACACCGTCTGGAATACAGAACCAAAGAATGCATCATGGCCATACAAAATATTTTCAAAGCAAGGACTACTTTGCAAATGCAGGGCTCTCAGAAGAAGATGTTCAGAAGATGGAGAAATGTTCTGTCAAACAACTATAAAGAACCATGCAAGGAGACTTTCCAAAGGTGACATGGAGGAAATTAGTATGCAACAATTAGGGATATCCCAAGTTGACTTTCATTCTAAGCCTGGCAATTCAGCAAAGACTGGCTACTAAAAAAAAGTATAGTACGATGGGGCGTAATTGAAGATCAAACATGCTTATTGTGTAACAAGGAAAATGAGACAGTGCAACATCTATTTTTTGACTGTGAGATAACAGGAAATATATGGCTTTGACTGCTGGAATGGCAAGGTATGAAAAGACCAAAGAAAGCTTGGCAGGAGGAAGTGACATGGATGACACAGGTAAGCAAAGGAAAGAGTGCAGGAGCAGCAGTATGTAGGATGATCCAAGCAGCTACAGTCTACCACATTTGGCAAGAAAGAAATATTATCATTTTTCAGAAGAAGATGAGAACAAGTAATAACATATTACGACTGATCATACATGAAGTTCATATAAGGGCTGCCAAATTTTCTTATCTAGATAGAGCAATGAATAATTTGAATTGGTACCCTGTAATAAAATTAGAGTATAAAGTAGTGTTTTAAGATGTAGAAACAGCAGAAGTTCCAAAGATAGGTTTCTCCTAGCTTAGGTTTTATGTCCAGTAGGAGGTATGCTAGAGTTTTGTTCTTGTAATAGGAAGTACAAACTGTAAATACTGTAACTTGGTAAATAAAATACTTTAATTACCAAAAAAAAAATTATTGTAAAGTAAACATTTGCATGTCTACTTTTCAAATTTGATCTCAAAAATATTTTGTAAAATATTGGCCAACACAAATTGTTTCTATATTAACTAACAAAAACACTTTTCAAATTATATAAGCATAATTAAAAATTGTTACTATCTGAAAATATTTTTTAGAAATCTAAAATTACTTTAAAAATAATCAGATTTTAAAAGTTTCCCCACATAGACAGAGGTCATGATAAAAACTAGGGGTGTACATAGGTCGGGTTGGTTTGGATTTTACAATTACCAAACCAAACCAATTGTGTCGGATTATTAAATCTAAAGATCAAACCAAACCAATAAAACTCGGGTTTTTCACTTTCGGTTTTTCTCGGGTTTTCTCGGATTTTTGGGTTATTCGGGTTTTTTTCCCGTAAAATTTTCGTAGAACAAAACATATAAATTATGCTCAAAATATTTCTTTAGTCCTAGTAAGATACAACTATATAAAGTATTTTCCAAGAAAATAATACAAAATATGATATGTCATGGCATTATCCTAAAATATTCAACAATAAAGATAATAAAATTATGTAATATAAATATTGCTAATTAAAAAGCCATAATAAAAATAAACATAATCTAAGATTACTAAATCATACTAAATAAGGGAGTATTAAATACATGACTAAATGCTAAAAAAAAAAAAATAGGTTATGCATTTTTATCTAAATTATTGCAAAACAAAACACAGATATTCAATACATTCTCGTTCGTAATATTGAATTAAGTGTCTTTTGTTAGCATTAATATTGATTTGATTTTGGTTTGGGCTTTTGTTAGCACTATTTAATTTACTAATGTTAATGGCTATAAAACTTATTGGAACATTCAAAAGTTCTAAGTCCAACCTTGAAATAATACCTCAAAAAATAAAATTATGAAATCTTGAAATATTTATAAATTACATCACAATAAGTATATTTATATATTAAATATATCTATAATTTCTATATATGTAATTTCGGGTTGGTTTGGTTTCGGTTTGACTTTCTTTAGTTAAAACCAAACCAAACCAATTATGGTCGGGTTTTTTTTTCCAACACCAAACCAAATCAAAGCAACCCATAGTCGGGTTTTTTTTTTTCGGTTTGACTCGGATTATCAGGTTGGTGCGGTTTGTCGGTTTCCTTTGTACACCCCTAATAAAAACCATTAGACAATTTCAACAAAACAATGCCTGATCTTATATCATTGAACAACTTGAGCTTTGAATTTATTCAAATTGCTATTTTCCGATTTGACTTGACCTTTGAATTCAAGTAAGCTCTTCTAGAATTCCCATTTGAAAAACATTGTACACGAGCGTTTTAAATTTACCATAATTAAATAAGAAAATAAAACGGAAAAACAAATGAAATATTTCTCCAAAGCCCATGCCCTAGACCATGCTATAAAAGGGGAAAATATTTATTAGGATAAAGAAAACAGAAACTGAAAATTCAACAAAAATCCTCCTTTTTTTTTCTTCTATAAGAAGAAACATCAATTTGAGGAGCGTACATTCAACCAAACAACCATAACGTGAGCCATCCATTTCTCCATATAAAAAGAGATCTCAACTTCTTCACCAACAAATTAATCAAAGGCAAAAAACTATCCCCAACAAGAATTTTCTTCCTTCTCCACCCCTTCTCCTTTGAAGGAAAGAAAAAAAATCATAATTTTTTTTTCTTGAGGTGGTGAAGAAGAATATAATATATCTCAAAACAATGAGTCTTGAAAGTACATGGGAATCAAATACCAAAAATACAAATCCTCAGCCTGCTGATCCAAAACGACTCGGCAATAAACCGAAGCTTTCTCGTAGGGTAAGTGAGAAATTTGAAGTAGGAATGGAGAAAACAAAGATAGTAGCTTCTGCTGGAATGAGGAAAGTTAAAGAAGGAGCAAGTGTTAGTGCTAATTGGTTCAAGGTTAAGTATAACAAGAACAAGCTTACCAAGAAATAATTATAATTAATTATGGAGATTATATTATAATCTTTTTTGCTGGATCGTCCATATGCATGTATATGTATCTTGTTACATATTTTTTTGTTCTTGTTTTTGTATTTATTTCTTTTTCTTCATCTCTTTTCTCTATTCTAACATTGTCAGAAATTTATTGTAGTTCTCATTTGAGAATTTTATATGTAATGTAATTATTCTTATAAAGAATACATACTTTATATTTTTTGACGATTATAGTTTTTCTTTTTCTCATGTCAAAATAAGGATCTATCTGTTCTTCATTTTCCGTAGACAGAGTTTATATTTCATTTCATTTTATTGTTACACGTGAAGGTGATTTTGTCTTCCGTTTTATTTTTCTTTATTTGTATATTCTAATTTCTTTGGCAATTTAATTCTGTCTGCAAACAGTGGATAAAAAAAAAACAGATGTCGTGATTTATTGGACGAGAAAATTTCAAACGAAATCTCCAAACGCATTAGTTTTTCAGGAAAAGAAACTTAGAAGAAATACTAAAACGCAAACTACGTGTTAACTACAAAGACCATATGTAGTAGAGCTGCAATTAAAATAAGGAAAATAAATCACAGTCTATATTTACATTTTTTAAAATCTCTGTTACGCTTTTACAAGAGGAGAATTGTGTAATACTAGATAAAAGCTTTTATATATGCGAAAGGGTATCACTTTCTCTTTCTTTTCTTTTTTTATTTATTTACAAAATATAAATTTTTGATTTAACTCAAACCTAAAAACTCGCTTGTGAAAATTGACAAATTGCCACCGCATTTGCCATCCATATGAGATACTAATACGGGGTGGTAAGGAATTTTTATATTCCTATACTATATAGGAAATCTTATTACTCTCAATGTTTAAGGTTTGATATAATTACATTTAGTATACCAAATTATCAATTCTATACCATAGTGTATTTTAAAGGTACAATTAATGCAGCAAATAAGGTTAAAGAATGTCTTTTCTGACAAGTGCGGCATGCTCAGTTGGTAAGTACCTCCACCTACGACAGTTAGGTCCTGGGCTCGAATCACGCTGGAGGGAAAGTGTGAAAACACTATAGATTCTTTTAATTTGGACAGGATTTTAAAAAAAAAGAATGTCTTTTCTTTCGATAATAATAAAATCTGAATAAAGATTAGTTTCGTTCTTAAAACGGTCAAATTCGTATCAATTCCATCATTTCAATTGTGCTTTTTGTTTTTAGTATTTTGATACTACATAATTTAACAGTAGGGGGTTGAATTATAAGCATATTTTAATCCAATAAAGTGTCCCCTTTGTTAAGAGAATGCTCCTTATAGTGAAACATAGCTGCTGTCAAACAGTGCTTTTGCCACTTGGCCTTACAAAGGAGACATCGACGTCAATTGCAATTGCAAATTGCAGATGATTAAATGACTAATTAAACTTTTTCGTATTTATACTACTATTTCCGTTCAATAATAAATACGAAATATAATAATAATAATATTAATAATAATTTATAATCTAAAAGCATGAATATTAGCATGATTGTGATAATAAATATACTTGGTATGAATTAAAGAAAGGAGCTCTTTCTCTTTGTCTTTTTTTGAGAAAAATCCAAAGAAGAAGAAATGGGTTCCATCATTGCGCCGTTTTTTCTGTTTCTTTTTTGGGAGTGAAGAGAGCTAATGGAGTTGTTTCTAGGGATAAGGTATTTAGGATTTGATGGATCTAAATTTTTTAGGTTTCCTAATTGTGTTTTTACATATAGAAGGTAGGGTAAAGGGTAATGAGTATTTAGGTAGTGGTATTAGAATTGGATTGTGAAAATAATACATCTACAATCAGAATACAAATAATCTACAAAATATCTACAAATTGGGTACATTGAATTTTAATATCCCAATTCCCATTCAATTGTAGTTTAATAGAGATTTTTGACATAATTGCATTTTTTGCAGAAGATTTGTAAAAGTTTTAGTCGCTTTTGATTTGTGAAAACAGAAAACAAAGCATCTACAAATAGAATACAAATAATTTATAATTTATCTATAAAATATCTACAAACTGGGTACATTGAATTTTTATATTCCAATTCCCATTCAATTGTAGCATAATTGGTATTTTTGATATAATTGCGTTTTTAAGAAAATTTGTAGAAGTTTTAGTTGTTTTTATTTGTGTAAACAGATAATCTACAATTTATCTACAATTTCTGCAATATGTCTTCTTCTTCTTCTTCTTCTTCCAAAACCAAGTCTAATCTTCACTAAAACACCTCAAAATTGAGATATAAACTCCAAACCATATTCCTGATTATTTTCAATAACACCCAATCCAAACAAATAATGATTATTGAAAACCCAAATTTGAATTCAAAGCTTTCAAACTTTTTAATGGTTGTCAATGGTGGAATTGCTTCCCTCTTTTCATTTGCTTTGTATTACTGAAATTTGCGATTGAAAAATAGAGAGAGATGTAGAGAGAATATCGATGAACTGAGCTTTTGCAGAATTGATTTCTACATTTTGATTCGAATTTGTTGATAATTTTATCTTTTTTTTAATTTGTGGCTTAAGAAAAAATATCGAAGAACAGAGTTTTTGCAGAAAAGAGTCTATGTAATTTGAAAATATAAAACAATGATAGCTTTTTGTGATAGATTGATCGACTAGATTTTTGGTTTGTATATCAACCAATTGAGAAGTTTCTATCTGTTCGACAAATCTTATTGTCACGACCCGGATTTTCTACCATCGGGATCGTGATGGAGCCTACTTGTGGTAGCTAGGCAAGCCAACTCAACTACCTTTCCCTTACTAAACAATTATTTCAACAGTTTATAGCATCAATAAAGAACATAAAATTTAATAAGAACAATAGCGGAAGTCTGATTTATAAATACGAATCAAAATGCGGAATAGTCAAAATAGCCTCTACCCAAGATTTGGTGTCACAGTACTCATGAACTACTAAGAATCTACTAAATACAATGGTCTGAAAGAATTATTTAAGTTGTCTGTCTCGAAAACAATGAGGCAACAGTCTAAAAGAGAGCATAAAGAAGAGACGTCGGGCCTGCGGACGCCTGCAAGGCTACCTCAGTCTCGTGAAAATGAAAACCTGCTCCCACACTAATGTTGTTGCTGCTCCTCAAAACTTGGATCTATGCAAAAATGCACAGAAGTGTAGCATCAGCACAACCGACCCCATGTGTTGGTAAGTGTCTAGCCTAACCCCAGCGAAGTAGTGACGAGGCTAGACTGGACACCACATAAACCTGTGCAGTTATAAATATACAACAGAACATCGAATACAAGGCAATTAACAACATAGGAGGGGGAGACATGCTATGGGGAGATACAATCTCAACAGTAATCCCAGGTAACAAAATTAAAGCAGCTTAGATTCACAATGAACAAGGAATCAACACTCAATACAAACACATGGTATCAATAACTGTTGCGGCGTGCAACCCGCTCCACAAATCTCACTGTTGCGGCGTGCAACCTGCTCCACAAATATCGCTGTTGCGGCGTGCAACCCAACCCATACCATTTATCAGGTATTGTGAGCGTTACTGTGGTAAACCAAAAATCAGAAAAACTATTAGGAGAATTAAAGAAATCTGGAAAATAGTATAGAATCAGAAATATTCCGAGTCCACAAGTTTCTTGTGTGTCCTTAAGGAATTTTAACCCCCTCACACGTTGCCAATGTAATGGATTAAATCCTCGCAGGATACCAACGAACTCAAAGAACGGAGCAAAATCACACTTACGAATTTGAGAGAGAGAGACCGCGAATTAGGATGTAGTATATTCAGAAAGAAAGAAGTTCTAGAGTATTTTTCGTGTGTAAAAAATGGAGCCTTGCCTCAGAATTTATAGGAAATTATCAGAAGAGGTGTCTGGAAAAGGTGCCTTTTCAAAAGAATACGCTGCCTGCTGCGGTTCTACCGCAGTTGCGGAAGAATCGCGGTCAGAAAGGCTCTCTGAATCTGCCTGTCGCGGTTCTACTGCGGTCGCGGCAAAACCGTAACCAGGAAGGCCCTTTGAACCTTCAGCAGGGTTCTGACGTATTTTCAGCAGTGATTTGGCATTTAATTAATTATTAAATAATTAAATAAATTTTGTCCAAAAATAATCTTATCGATCGATCATTTGACAAATCCAAATCCAAATCCTAATCCAAATCCAAATCCAAAGCCACAGCCGAAGCCGAGCCGAGCGAGCGACGACGACGGCGCGATGGTTCATTCTCTTCAACTCCTTTTAAGAGCTTTAAGAAGTGATTCTATATATAAGTACACAAATGTGGTTGTCCCTCACCAATGAGGGACAAAGTGCTAGACAAAAGTTCACTTCTTGAAATTTTCATTTTCCATCCATTTCCAATTCACACTTCTTCTATTTTAAAGCCTAATGGCTTAAAGTCCAACAATCCCCCACATGAATGGGAATGACTGTATCAAGAAAGATCATAGATGAAAGCTATGTGATTTTGCAAGTAAGGATTAATTGCATCTGGATAAGTAGGTTTCCCTTTGAACTTTCCGTAGTGAACATATGTCGGATATACTCGGTCAATCGGTAGATTTGATATATTTGAACTTTGAACCGTCGAACTTTAGTGTATACCTAGAAAACCATATGTAACACAACCAACCCTTAACCGTCTTTTTGGTTCTCATTGTTGTGTTCGTTTTAGCCATGAACACCGCCTGATTTCATAAGTGCGTAGAGAATTGGCCTTACAGAATTCTCATTGAAGCGACTTCTACTTCACACTTACATAGGTGATTCCTAAACGTGTAATCCTTTATATTGACACTATTTGATAACTACCACATCAAACTTAGGTAATCATTAAAGAACGTGTAAAGTTCTATCCTTGTTACTGAACATTGTCTTCATCACGAGAAGGGACCAAAGATTTTACTTTGACAATGTTGAACCGGTCAATCACAACTTTGTTTGAGCTCCTTGAACCTAGATCTCGGAACATCCAAAATTCTAGGTAGAGTTACTGCCATGTTGACTTGTCCTCAGCCATAGTCCCATTCCCTTAGATGATTTCTCAACTCCCTTTCTAGTTAATCCTTTTGTAAGTGGATCCGCCACATTATCCTTTGATCTTACATAATCAATAGTGATAATTCCACTAGAAAGTAGTTGTCTAACGATGTTATTTCTTTGTCGTATATGATGAGACTTTCCGTTGTACATAATGCTCCCTGCCCGTCCTATTGCAGTCTCACTATCGCAATGTATGCAAATAGGAGCCAAAGGTTTTGTCCAGAACGGAATGTCTTCTAAGATATTTCGAAGCCATTCAGCTTCTTCACCGGCTTTATCCAACGCTATAAACTCTGATTCCATTGTAAAGCAAGCGATGCACGTTTGTTTGGAAGACTTCTAAGATACTGCTCCTCTATTGGAAGACTTCCAAGATACTGGTCCTCCACCAACAGTAAACACATATCCACTTGTGGACTTTGTTTCTGTTGAGCCGGTTATCCAATTTGCATCACTATATCCTTCAATAACCGCAGGATATTTATTGTAGCACAAAGCGTAGTCTTGGGTATATTCCAAATATCCCAGAACTCGTTTCATTGCTACCCAGTGATGTTTGTTGGGATTACTTGTGAATCGACTAAGTTTACTTATCGCACAAGCTATATCAGGTCGTGTATAGTTCATGATGTACATTAACCTTCCCAACACACGAGCATACTCCAATTGAGACGTACTTTTGCCTTTAGTCTTTATAAGATGATGATTTAAGTCAATTGGAGTTCTTGCACTTCTATATTCCAAGTGTTT
>MU783069.1:7685-58364 GCA_026770625.1 Nicotiana glauca | reverse complement strand
TTCTGTAAAGTTGAAAACAATACAGAACTTTGTTAAATCAGTGAAGTTTTGATATCTTCAAACTGAATACCAAACCAATCATACAACACGTAAAAATGGTGAAGTTTTTATATACTTCAAACCCGTACATTTATTATTCCGTCATAGTTTTTATGTACTTTAAACCGAACGGAAATAATTATTGGAGTAGAAAGCAACAAGGCTTTTGTCTCCAACAAAGTATATAGAAAACAGTTTAATACATATAATCAACACAGAAGTGATAATAATTATTAAAATTCCTTAAGCTTGTGAGCGTTAATGTGTTAAACCAAAAATCAGAAAAAACTGTTAGGAGAATCAAAGAAATCTGGAAAATAGTAGAGAATCAGAAATATTTCGAGTCCACAAGTTTCTTGTGTGTACTTAAGGAATTTTAACCGCCTCACATGTTGCCAATGTAATGGATTAAATCTTCCTAGGATAAAACGGAATAAACCTTCCTACTACAGTGGCAATACAAACTGCAGGATACCAACGAACTCAAAGAACAGAGCAAAATCACACTTACGAATTTGAGAGAGAGAGACTGCGAATTAGGATGCAGTATATTCAGAAAGAAAAAAGTTCTAGAGTGTTTTTCGTGTGTAGGAAATGGAGTCTTGCCTCAGAATTTATAGGTAATTATCATAAGAGGTGTCTGGAAAAGGTGCCTTTTCAAAAGAATACGCTGCCTGCCGCGGTTCTACCGCGGTTGTAGCAGAACCGCGGTCAGAGAAGCTCTCTGAATCTGCCTGTTGCGGTTCTACCGCGGTCGCGAAAGAACCGCGGCCAGAGAGGCGCTCTGAACCTTCAACAGGGTTCTGGCATATTTTCAGCAGTGATTAGGCATTTAATTAATTATTAAATAGTTAAATAAATTTTGTCCAAGAATAATCTTATCGATCGATCATTTGAAAAATCCAAATCCAAATCCAAATCCAAATCCAAAGCCGAAGCCGAAGCCGAGCCGAGCGAGCGACGACGACGGCGACGGCGCGGGGGTTCAATCTCTTCAACTCCTTTTAAGAGCTTTAAGAAGTGATTCTATATATAAGCACACAAATATGGTTGTCCCTCACCAATGAGGGACAAAGTGCAAGACAAAAGTTCACTTCTTCAAATTTTCATTTTCCCTCTATTTTATTTCCCTCTATTTCCAATTTACACTTCTTCTACTGTAAAGCCCAATGGCTTAAAGTCCAACAGGTATCACTGTTGCGGAGCGCAACCCGACCCTCATATATCATTGTTGCGGCATGCAACCCGATCCTCAATATCATTGTTGCGGCGTGCAACCCGCTCCTCAATGTCATTGTTGCGGCGCGCGACCCGCTCCTCAATATCATTTAACGGTCTGGTTCCCTAAACAACAGTCAATTAATAGACATAAATATAAGCAAATATTTGACCAAAAATCCCGGCAAGGGAGAGAATCCAACAAGTTCAACCAAACGTCCCGGCAAAGGAATAATCAACAATGCTTTCTTTTTCTTACTTCTCTTATCTTATAATTCACTCTACCATTTTGAGCCAACGCTCCAAAGAATCAAGTTATTTCGTATACTTTCAATATTCGTATCACAACTCGAGCCAATTATCCTAGGAATCAAATGATCCTATCACCGCTCATATGTTATTCACAACATATAGAAATTCTCCAATAGATACGAAGTTCACAACCAATTCATGATAATCACATTATAAGGACTCACAGTCGTGCTAGAAACCAATGTATAGATACTCGTCACTATGCCTATACATCGTACTCGATCACATAGCAATTAGCAACAAGACTGAACTCTTATTCCCTTAAGCTAGGGTTAAACCAAACACTTACCTCAAAGCCTTGAAATCCACTTAATCCTCAACTATTGCTTTACCTCGCGGTTCCACCTTCAATTCGCTCGAATCTAATCACAATTTGTTCAATTACTTTAATAAGCACTATATGAATCAATTTGAATGCATAAAAATGATTTTCCCAAGTTTTTCCCAAAAATTCCAAAAATGCCCCCAGGCCCACGTGGTCAAAACCCGAGGTTCGGACCAAAACCTGGTTACCCATTCCCTCACGAACTCAAATATGTAATTTGTTTTGAAATCGGACCTCAAAGCGAGGTCCAACTCTCCAATTTATAGAAAACCTAGGTTCTACCAAAAAAACCCCAATTTCACCCATGAAAATCCTTGATTTCAAGTGAAAAACATGTTTAATGATGTTAAAGATTGAAAGAATCGAGTAAAAATCAACTTACAAGTGATTTGGGATGAAGTTTGCTCCTGAAAAATCGCCTATGGTGTTAGGGTTTTGAAAGAATGGTGAAAAGTGATGAAAATTCGACTAAGTATAAACTTTGCTGGGCCTCGGATGTGAGAATTGCGAACAAAGGTTCGCAATTGCAAAAAAATGCAGACCTGGGAATTGCAATAATTTGGTTCGCATTTGCGAACGCAGGCCTGGGGGACAGGTTTCGCATTTGCGAAAGAGGCATCGCATTTGCGATGGCCTTCAGTCGCATTTGCGATCACTGGCTTCGCATTTGGGAAGCTTGGCCTACCTGGGCTGCTTTTGCATTTGCGATCCAGCCTGCGCAATTGCGATAGCTGGGCGTTCGCAAATGCGAACCCTAGCTTCGCATTTGCAAAAGTTGCAGAAACCACAATACCAGATTTTTAAAATATGAGAAATGCAATCCGATGCCTATCCAAAACTCCCCCAAGCTCTCGGGGCTCCAAATCAAACATGCACACAACCTCAAAAACATCCTACAGACTTACTCGTGCGATCAAATCGCCAAAATAACATCATTTACATAGAATCAAGCCTCAAAACACATGATTTTCCTTCTAAACTTCATGAACTTTCAAACTTGGAACTTATAGTCCTAAACACGTCAAACGACGTCCGATTTCGACCAAACTTCACAGAAAGCGCTTAAATAATATATAAGATTCGTACCGGGCATCGGAACAAAAAAACGAGCCCGATACCCTAGTATTTTAATCAATTTTCATTTCTATTTTCCTTAACAATATCAGAAAAATAATTTAACAGGAAAATTCTTTTACTCGGGTTCTAGACCTAGGATTTCGAATTCGGGCACATGCCCGAGTCCCATATTTTTTACGGACCTTTCGGGACCGTCCAACCTCGGGTCCGGGTCCGTTTACCCAAAATGTTGACCAAAGTCAACTTTAATCATATTAATATCAAAATTCTTCAAGTTTTTTACAGCAGTGATTTGGGTCCGTTTACCCAAAATGTTGACCAAAGTCCAACCTCGGGTCTGGGTCCGGACTGCGCACGCAAATTGAGGCAAGTAAAAATAAGGTTTTCAAGACCTTAGATGCCCGAAACGAATGAGGAAATAGGTGATGACCCCTCTGTGTCGTCACATCCTCCACCTCTAAAACAACTGTTCGTCCTCGAACGGACAAAAGAAAGAAGTACCTGAGTCGGGGAACAGATGTGGATAACGACTCCACATATCAGACTCAGACTCCCAGGTCGAGGCCTAAGGGGGCTGACCTCTCCACTGAACACGAACAGAGGGAAAACTCCAAGATCTCAACTGACGAACCTGCCGGTCTAGAATAGCTACTGGCTCCTCCTCATAAGATAATTCCTTTTCCAACTAGACAGTGCTGAAGTCTAACACATGGGTAGGATCGCCGTGATACCTCCGAAGCATAGACACATGAAAAACTGGGTGCACGACTGATAAGCTAGGTGGCAATGCAAGTCTATAAGCCACCTCTCCTACTCGATCAAGAATCTCAAACGGACCAATGTACCTAGGGCTAAGCTTGCCCTTCTTTGCTAACCTCATCACGCCCTTCATAGGCGACACCCGGACCAATACCCGCTCACCAACCATAAAAGTCACATCTCGGACCTTACGGTCCGCATAACTCTTTTGCCGCGACTGAGCCGAACGAAGCCTGTCCTGAATGATCTTGACCTTATCTAAGGCCTCCTGAACTAAGTCTATACCCAATAACCAAAGCATCCGACTAGAGACCGACATCGCCTACCATACAATGCCTCACACAGAGCCATCTGAATGCTGGACTGGTGGCTGTTATTGTAGGAGAACTCTGCTAAAGGCAAAAATTGGTCCCACGAGCCTCCAAAATCAATGACGCAAGCTCAGAGCATATCCTCCAAAATCTGTATAGTCCGCTCGGACTGACCGTCCATCTGAGGATGGAATGTTGTGCCCAACTGGACCTGGGTGCCCAACTCTTGCTGAACCGCTCTCCAGAAGCACGAGGTAAACTGCGTACCCCGATCTGAAATGATGGATACCACTACACCATGAAGGCGAACAATCTCCCGGATATAAATCTCAGCTAACCTCGCGATGAATAGGAGACTGCCACTGGAATGACCCAAATAGCATCAAACTTCTTCCGGGTCAACGGAAGTCCAGTAAGGAAATCCATGGTAATCCTCTCCCATTTCCACCTGGGAAGCTCAATCCTCTGAAACAAACCGACGGGCCTCTGATTCTCATATTTGACCTGCTGATAGTTCAAACACCGAGCCACATATGCAACAATATCTTTCTTCATTCTACGCTACCAATAATGCTGCCGCAAGTCCTGATACATCTTCGCGGCGCCCGAGTGAATAGAATACAGAGAACTATGGGCCTCCCTTAAGATCAACTCTCGGATCCCATCAACATTGGGCACACAAACTTGCCCCTGCAATCTCAAAACACCATCATCATCTAAGGTCACCTTCGTGGCACCTCCACGCAGCACCGTGTCTCTCAGGACACACAAATGGGGATCATCAAACTGTCGATCGCGGATATGCTCCAGTAGAGAAGAACGAGCAACCGTGCATGCTAACACCCTGCTGGGCTCAGAAATATCTAATCTCACGAATCGATTTGCCAAGGCCTGAACATCTAAAGCAAACGGCCTCTGGATGACCGGGATATAAGCAAGACTACCCATGCTGGCGGACTTCCTACTCAATGTATCGGCCACCACATTGGCCTTACCCGGGTGATATAAGATAGTAACATCATAATCTTTCAACAACTCTAGCCATATCCTCTGTCTCATATTCGACTCCTGCTACTTGAACAGGTACTGAAGGCTCTTGTGATTCGTGTACACCTCACACTTCACACCATGTAGGTAATGCCTCCAAATCTTCAAAGCATGAACAACCGCTACCAACTCTAGATCATGAACCGGATAATTCTTCTCATGGATCTTCAACTGCCTCGAAGCATAGGCAATGACTTTGCCATCCTGCATCAATTTTGCTCCCAACCCAATATGGGAAGCATCACAATATACTGTGTAAGGCCCTGAACCAGTGGGCAAAACCAACACCGGTGTCGTAGTCAGAACTGTCTTGAGCTTCTGAAAGCTCGCTTCACACTCATCCGACCACCTGAACTGGGCACCCTTCTGGGTCAGCCTGGTCATCGGGGTTGCAATAGAAGAAAATCCCTCTACGAACGGACGGTAATAACCTGCTAACCCCAAGAAACTCCGAATCTCGATCACTGAAGCTGGTCGAGGCCAATTCTTGAGTGCCTCAATCTTCTTTGGGTCCACATGAATACCCTCTGCTGATACAATATGACCCAGAAATGCAACCGAACTCAACCAGAACTCACACTTTGAAAACTTAGCATATACCTGACTATCCTTCAGAGTCTGAAGAACCACTCTGAGGTGCTGCTCGTGCTCTTCCTTGCTGCTGGAGTACACCATAATATCATCAATAAAGACTATTACGAATAAGTCTAGATATAGCCTGAACACTCGGTTCATCAACTCCATAAGTGCTGCTGGGGCATTGGTCAACCCAAATGACATGACTAAAAACTCGTAGTGCCCATATCGAGTGCGGAATGCTGTCTTAGGGACATCAGACGCCCTAATCTTTAGCTGATGGTAGCCAGATCTCAAGTCTATCTTTGAAAACACCTTTGCTTCCTGAAGCTGGTCAAACAGATCATCAATCCTCGGCTGTGGATATTTGTTCTTTATCGTCACTTTGTTAAATTGTCGGTAATCAATGCACATCCGCATCGAACCATCTTTCTTCTTCAGGAATAACACTGACTCACCCCAAGAAGAAACACTCGGCCTGATAAAACCCTTCTCTAGTAAATCCTGCAACTGGTCCTTTAACTCCTTCAACTCTGGCGGGGCCATGCGATACAGCGGAATAGAAATGGGCTGCGTGCCCGGAGCCAGATCAATGCAAAAATCAATATCCCTGTCGGGCGGCATACCCGGCAGGTCTGAAGGGAAGACCTCGGGGAACTCTCGAACAATAGAAACAGAGTCAATAGAAGGAACCTCTACGCAGGAGTCGCGAACATACGCTAGATAAGTTAAACACCCCTTCTCGACCATGCGTCGAGCCTTAACATATGAAATAACACTGCGGGTGGCATGACCTGAGATCCCTTTCCACTCTAGTTGGGGCAATTCTGGCAAAGCTAAGGTCACGGTCTTGGCATGACAATCTAAGATAGCATGATATGGGGACAACCAATCCATCCCCAAAATAACGTCGAAATCCACCATATCTAAAAGCAGTAAATCAACACGGGTCTCAAGACCCTCAAACACAACCACACGGGAACAATGCACCCGGTCGACTACTATGGAGTCACCCACCGGTGTAGATACATAAACAGGAATGTCAAAAGCATAACTAGACATAGCCAGGCAGGGTGCAAAATAGGACGACACATATGAATATGTAGACCCAGGGTCAAATAGCATTGATGCATCTCTATCACAAACCAGAATAGTACCTGAAATAACGGCATCTAACGACTCGGCCTCTAGTCTAGTNCCTCTGGCGGTCCGGCCTCTACCTCTACGGTCTCAACCTCCACCTCTATGATCCCTACCCCTGCCCCTGGCTGGCTGGGCAGGCTGTGGGTCACCTGGTGCCTGAATCATGGGGCGAGGACCCTGCTGCTGCGACTGTGTACCCCTCAATCTTGGGCAAGCTCTCCTAATGTGACCATACTCACCACACTCATAACATCTCTCCGTATGATTAGACTGGCCCTGACGACCCGAATAACCTCCACGAAAGCTCTGAAGAGGTTGTGCACTGATAGGAGCTGGCGGTGCACTGAGTGTCTGCTGATCGGAATACTGCCCACGAAAACCACGATCACCTGGAATACCCTTTTAAGCCTGGAGGGCTGACTAAAAGGGCCTGGAAGGCTGACCCCTTTTATAAGAATCCCTGCCTCCACATGAGACACCACTGAATCGACCTGAGTGACGTGGTCTCTTGTCTGCCCTATGACCACCCCCCTATGGCAGAACCATCTCGATCCTCCGGGCCACATTGGCTACCTCTTGAAAGGTAATGTCACTACCCGCCTCCCTGGCCATCTGAAGACGAATAGGCTGAATCAAACCATCAATGAATCTCCTCACCCTCTCCCTACCAGTGGGGAGTATGACGAGGGCATGGCAAGCCAGATCGATAAACCGGGTTTCATACTCGGTGAACGTCATAGACCTCTACTGGAAGCACTCAAAGTGCCTACGGTAAGCATCCCTTTGAGTAACGGGAAGAAACTTCTCTAGAAATAACTCCGAAAACTGATCCCAAGTTAAAGGCGGTGACCCTGCCGGTCTGGCTAAACAATAATCCCTCCACCAAGTCTTGGCAGATCCAGATAGACGAAAAGCCGTAAAATCAACTCCATTGGACTCCACAATGCCCATGTTTTGAAGAACCTCGTGGCAGCTATATAAGAAATCCTGGGGGTCCTCAGAAGAAGCTCCGTTGAATGTAGTAGTGATGAGCTTGGTGAACCTGTCCAGCCTGCACAAGGCATCTACGGACATAGCCACTCCATCACTGGCCTGTGCAACTACCCCCGGCTGAACTGCCACACCTGTCTGAACCGGTGGAATATGAGTCTGGGGAGCTACCTGCTCCGGAGTACGTGCAGTAGGAGTCTGGTCCCCTCCTCCAGCCTGGGAAGTGGCTGGTGCTACATGGAGCAATCCTGCTCGGGTGACACTCTCCATGAGGCCAACCAACCGGACCAAGGCATCCTGAAGAACTGGGGTAACAATAAACCCCTCTGGGACCTGAGCTGGGCCCACCGGAACTGTCTGGGCTGGGGCCGGAACCTCCTCGTCCAGGACAACCTGAGGGTCCGCCACTGGTGTTGTGGTTGGTGGCTGGGCCCTGCCCCTACCTCGGCCCTAGCATGGCCACATCCTCTGCCCCTAGCGGGAGCTGCCTGGGGCTCGGACTATTGATCGGTGGATGAGGAAGCGTGTGTTCTCGCCATCTGCGAAAGAACAGAGCAGAAATTCAATCAGCATTTGAGAAACCAAATCGCACGACAAAAAAGAATAATTGAGAGATTTTTCCTAACTCAATAGACTCTGGGAACAAGTACAGACGTATCTGTACCTACCCCTCAGACTCTACTAAGTTTGTCCGTGAGTTGTGAGACCTATGCAACCTAGAGCTCTGATACCAACTTGTCACGACCCGGATTTTCCACCATCGGGATCGTGATGGCGCCTACTCGTGGTAGCTAGGCAAACCAACTCAACTACCTTTCCCTTACTAAATAATTATTTCAACAGTTTATAGCATAAAAAAAACATGAAATTTAATAAGAACAATAGCGGAAGTCTGATTTATAAATACGAATCAAAATGCAGAATAGTCAATAATAGCCTCTACCCAAGATTTGGTGTCACAGTACTCACGAACTACTAAGAATATACTAAATACAATGGTTTGAAAGAATTATATAAGTTGTGTGTCTCGAAAACAATGAGGCAACAATCTAAAAGAGAGCATAAAGAAGAGACGCCGGGCATGCGGACGCCTGCAAGGCTACCTCAGTCTCGTGAAAATGAAATCCTGCTCCCGCACTAATGTTGCTGCTGCTGCTGCTCCTCAAAACCTGGACCTATGTAAAAATGCACAGAAGTGTAGCATCAGCACAACTGACCCCATGTGATGGTAAGTGTCTAATCTAACCTCGGCGAAGTAGTGATGAGGCTAGACTGGACACCACATAAACCTGTACAGTTATAAATATACAACGGAACATCGAATACAAGGAAATTAACAAAATGGGAGGGGGAGACATGCTATGGGGAGATACAATCTCAACAGTAATCCCAGGTAACAAAATTAAAACAACTTAGATTCACAATGAACAAGGAATAAACATTCTATACAAACACATGGTATCGATAACTATTGCGGTGTGCATCCCGCTCCACAAATCTCACTGTTGCGGCGTGCAACCCGCTCCAGAAATATCGATGTTGCGGCGTGTAATCCGACCCATACCATTTATCAAGTATCATTGTTGTGGCGCGCAACCCGACCCTCATATATCATTGTTGCGGCGTGCAACCCGATCCTCAATATTATTGTTGCGGCGCGCAACCCGCTCCTCAATGTCATTGTTGCAGCCCGCAACCCGCTCCTCAATATCATTTAATGGTCTGGTTCCCCAAACAACAGTCACAATTAATGGACATAAATATAAGCAAATATTTGACCAAAAATTCCGGCAAGGGAGAGAATCCAACAAGTTCAACCAAACGTCCTAGCAAGAGAATAATCAACAACGCTTTCTTTTTCTTACTTCTCTTATCTTATAATTCACTCTACCATTTTGAGCCAACGCTCCAAAGAATCAAGTTATTTCGTATACTTTCAATATTCGTATCACAACTCGAGCCAATGCTCCTAGGAATCAAATGATCCTATCACCGTTCACATGTCATATAGAAATTCTCCAATAGATATGAAGTTCACAACCAATTCATGATAATCACATTATAAGGACTCACGGTCGTGTTAGATACCAATGTATAGATACTCATCACCATGCCTATACATCGTACTCGATCACATAGCAATTAGAAATAAAACTCAACTCCTATTCCCTCAAGCTAGGGTTAAACCAAACACTTACCTCAAAGCCTTGAAATCCACTTAATCCTCAACTATCGCTTTACCTCGCGGTTCACCTCCAATTCACTCGAATCTAATCACAAATTGTTCAATTACTTTAATAAACACTATATTAATCAATTTGAATGCATAAAATGATTTTTCCAAGTTTTTCCCAAAAATTCCAAAAACTCCCCCAGGCCCACGTGGTCAAAACCCGAGGTTCGTACCAAAACCCGGTTATCCATTCCCCCACGAACTCAAATATGTAATTTATTTTGAAATCGGACCTCAAATCGAGGTCCAACTCCCCAATTTATAGAAAACCTAGGTTCTACCCAAAAACCCCAATTTACCCATGAAAATCCTTGATTTTAAGTGAAAAATATGTATAATGATGTTAAAGATTGAAATAATCGTGTAAAAATCAACTTACAAGTAATTTGGGATGACGTTTGCTCTTGAAAAATCGCCTATGGTGTTAGGATTTTGAAAGAATGGTGAAAAGTGATAAAAATTCGACTAAGTAAAAATTTATTGGGCCTCGGATGTGAGAATTGCGAACAAAGGTTCGCAATTGCGAAAAAATGCAGGCCTGGGAATTGCAATAATTTGGTTCGCATTTGCGAACCCAGGCCTGGGGGACAGGTTTCGCATTTGCGAAAGAGGCATCGCATTTGCGATGGCCTTCAGTCGCATTTGCGATCACTGGCTTCGCATTTGCGAAGCTTGGCCTACCTGGGATGGTTTCGCATTTGCGATCTAGCCTGCGCAATTGCAATAGCTAGGCGTTCGCAAATGCGAACCCTGGCTTCGCATTTGCGAAAGTTGCAGAAGCCACAATACTAGATTTTTAAAATATGAGAAATGCAATCCGATGCCTATCCAAAACTCCCCCGAGCCCTCGGGGCTCCAAACCAAACATGCACACAATCTCAAAAATATGCTACAGACTTACTCGTGCGATCAAATCGCCAAAATAACATCATTTACATAGAATCAAGCCTCAAAACACATGATTTTTCTTCTAAACTTCATGAACTTTCAAACTTGGAACTTATAGTCCGAAACATGTCAAACGATGTCCGATTTCGATCAAACTTTACAGAAAGCGCTTAAACAATATATAAGACTCGTACCGGGTGTCCGAACAAAAACAGATCCCGATACCCTAGTCTTTTAATTAATTTTTATTTCCATTTTCCTTAACAATTTTAGAAAAATAATTTAACAGAAAAATTCTTTTACTCGGGTTCTAGACCTCAGATTTCGGCTCCGGGCACATGCCCGAGTCCCATATTTTTCTACAGACCTTTTCGGGACCGTCCAATCTCGGGTCCGGGTCCGGACCTATTTACCCGAAATGTTTCTATTCCTAAGTCTACAGGTGAGGCACTATCTCATCCTGGGTGGCGACAAGCTATGATTGACGAGATGTCTGCTTTACATGCAAGTGGCACTTGGGAGCTAGTTCCTCTTCCAGCAGGTAAGTCTACTGTTGGTTGTCGTTGGGTTTATGCAGTCAAAGTCGGTCCGGATGGCCAGGTTGATCGGCTTAAGGCTCGTCTTGTTGCAAAAGGATATACTCAGATTTTTGGGCTTGATTATAGTGATACTTTCTCTCCCGTGGCTAAAGTAGCATCTGTTCGTCTTTTTTTGTCCATGGCTGCTGTACGTCATTGGCCTCTTTATCAGTTAGACATTAAGAATGCTTTTCTCCACGGTGATCTTGACGAGGAAGTTTATATGGAGCAACCACCTGGTTTTGTTGCTCAGGGGGAGTTTAGTGGTTGTGTATGCAGATTGCGCAGGTCACTATATGGTTTGAAACAGTCCCCTCGAGCCTGGTTTGGTAAGTTCAGCACCATTATTCAGGAGTTCGGCATGACTCGTAGTGAGGCTGATCACTCTGTGTTTTATCGACATTCTGCTCCGAATCTTTGTATTTATCTGGTGGTTTATGTTGATGATATTGTTATTACTGGCAACGATCAGGATGGTATTACTAATCTGAAGCAACATCTCTTTCAGCACTTCCAAACCAAGGATTTGGGCAGACTAAAGTATTTTCTAGGTATTGAGGTCGCTCAGTCTAGCTCAGGTATTGTTATTTCACAGCGGAAGTATGCCTTAGACATTCTTGAGGAGACTGGAATGATGGGTTGCAGACCTATTGACTCTCCTATGGATCCGAATGCCAAGCTTCTGCCTGGACAGGGAGAGCCTTTTAGAGACCCTACGAGATATAGGAGGTTGGTTGGAAAATTGAATTACCTCACAGTGACTAGACCTGACATTTCTTTTCCGGTGAGTGTTGTAAGTCAGTTTATGGATTCTCCGTGTGATAGTCACTGGGATGCAGTTGTTCGTATTCTTCGGTATATAAAGTCAGCTCCAGGCAAAGGATTACTATTCGAGGATCGAGGCCACGAGCAGATTGTTGGGTACACAGATGCTGATTGGGCTGGATCACCTTCTGATAGACGATCTACATCTGGATATTGTGTTCTAGTAGGAGGTAATTTGGTCTCGTGGAAGAGCAAGAAACAAAATGTAGTTGCTCGATCTAGCGCCGAAGCGGAATATCGGGCCATGGCTATGGCAACGTGTGAGTTAGTTTGGGTCAAGCAGTTGCTCAAGGAGTTAAAGTTCGGAGAAATCAGCAGGATGGAACTAGTGTGTGATAACCAAGCTGCTCTTCATATTGCGTCAAATCCAGTGTTCCATGAGAGGACTAAACACATTGAGATCGACTGTCACTTTGTCAGAGAAAAGATACTTTCAGGAGATATTGTTACAAAGTTTGTAAAGTCGAATGATCAACTAGCAGATATTTTCACTAAGTCTCTTACTGGTTCTCGTATTAGTTACATGTGTAACAAGCTCGGTACATATGATGTGTATGCACCGGCTTGAGGGGGAGTGTTAGATATGTAGTCTTGTCCCACATTGGAATAGGAATAGAATGTCCTTGTATAGTATAGCTATAAATAAGGACCTCTTGTATTGTATTGAACACACAATATATCAATATATCATATTTTCTCCCGTGCCTTCTCACAATATTAATATCAAAATTCTTTAAATTTTTCACAGAATTCACATATTTCAACATAAAAGCTTTCCGGCTACGTGCCCGGACTGCTCACGCAAATCAAGGCAAGTAAAAATGAGATTTTCAAGACTTCGGAAGCACGAAACGAATGAGGAAATAGGTGATGACCCCTTTGGGTCGTCACACTTATGATGTGATACGTGCTTTACTGCAACAGAACTCGATGAGTCTTAAGTTAAAGTCATTTTATATAGTAAAAAAGTTGTTTGAATGTTTTATTTTTAATTTTTGGATAGTTTAAGCGAACTTCTAAGGTTACAATACGTAGGAATTCACCTTTACTTGAAAACGGAGATTTCAAATAGAAGGTTGTTAGGAAGGAATCGGCTCCTAATAATTCGTATTTAATGAATGGTACAATAATTGTAGAAAAATTGTAAATATGGCGGGTAAATATGGAACTATGCACATTTTTGATAATAAGGTTTCATACATGGTATAGGAAGGAAAAAGTCTCATACGGTAATACCCACCTCTTTGCACACCCGGGTCTGGTAACTGTAGCATGACATAATATTGGGCCCAATATTGGGTAGACAACAAATTAGGACAGGTCTGGTTTCGATACCATGAGAAGAAATCGACTATTGGCATAACTCAATCCCAAAAGTTACCTAGAATTGTTCAAGACAAGCTAGACAGAAGACAAATTATCACATCCACCACCAATGTGGGATACTACTCCCTCTGTTTCAAATTAGATGATTTACTTCCCTTTTTAGTCTTTTCCAAAATAAATGACACACTCCCAATTTTAGAAACAATTCAACTTTAAACTCTTCATTTTACCATCTTACCCTTAATGAGAAGCTTTTATAACCATACAAATATCACGGTCCCACAAATCTTTTACCCCTTAAGTTTTTAAGACCACAAGTTTCAAAGTTTTCTATTTTTTATTAAAATTCGTGGCGAGTCAAACTAATACCATATTTAAATTGAAACGAAGGAAATAACATTTGCCAAAACAATAATAAAGTTTTTACCCAGCCACCCGTTTTACAACTTTGTGGTAAAATAACTTTTTTCCTTTTATAGCGTATTATATCAAAAAACCAACGTCTATCTTGCAACCTCAAGAAAAATTTAGGAAAACGAAAAAAAAGGGTAAGGGAAGAAAGAATAGCTGTCATAAAATCAGGAAAAAGATCGGGTCAAGTATTATTAGCTCAAGTAATATTCAATAGTCATGTAGATTCATGCCATGTGAACCATAAAATGATTAATGGTTGAGATCCATTTAACTTTTATACTAATGAAAAAAACTAAAATGGTACAAGTTTGCCTAACTCCACAGCTAAGAATTAAACTAAGGTTACATTCTCACTTTTTTCCCCTTTTAATACATCAAAATATGTCTTTTAAACAACAACAATAACCCGGTAAAATCCCACAAGTAGAATTTGGGGAGGGTAGTGTGTACGCAAATCTTACCCCTACCCTGAAGGGGTAGAGAGACTGTTTCCAAAAAATTCTCGGCTCAAGATAATAAAAAGAAGACAAAAGGAGAGGATATTAAATTCATTACGGAGATAAAATATGTCTTTTACTTTTAGCAAAATAAAACAGTATTCAACTTTTACTTTTTACTTAATCCAAGTTCATGAAATATTTGAAAGATTGCAAAAGTTCCAAATGAGCGTAGGTAATAATGACTTGTACTGATGCTACAGAATATTTATGAAAGTGTACGTGAATGAAAGTGTATGTGAGAAAATAAGATAAAAGATCCTCTACACGTCCTATCAAGTTTACTAAAAGCAATACTTCACTTAATTTCATTTCTAAAATACCCAGTATATCAAATATTCGAAAAAGTCAATATAAAATAAAAAAACTGGCATAGATCATAATGTATTATTATCTTGGAACTTTTATGACCCCTGACTCTCGAAAAGGTTTGCCTGCAAGACGTAAACAATTTTAAAATATTAATAGCTAATTTTTACATTAAAAATAAAATAAAAACATCATCTAATAGGTACCTGATCATGAAAAAATGAATAAGACTTTTGTGCATGTGCAAAAGTATCAAGACTAAAAGGTTCATGCACAAACATAAATAATGAAGTTAATTGAAAGCAAAATCATGAGTTTAACTTCAATTAAAATAAATTGTTATATTACCGTCAGCATTTGAGTAAAGCTAGGGTATGACAACGAAAGGAAAAACTCTGAATTGTAGGATAAGCTAGCACAAGCCATAGTCTGACAGGCATTTATATCAGAATTCTCATAAATATTTCCCTTTGATATTGGATCCTACCAATTAATAAAAATATTAGTGTAATTGATTAAATATTATAAGAAATGATATATATGAGCTACTCTAATATTTGAAAAATAAAATGTTATATACCTGATTGAAATATTTTTCACTATCAGATAGAGCTCTAACGTCGACTCTTGGTCCATCTCGTTTAGCGGAACTTGACTTGTTTTCTCGAGCTTTCTTGCGATTTGCGTTCACCTCGAGGTAAGGTTTGATACTCTTTTTATGGTATTTCCCATCTTTCTTTTTAAAAATTTTGGCTCGTGTGAGGATATTTATGTTATTATTTTCTTCTGGTAAATCTTGTTGAACCACTAGTACAAAAAGATGGAGTAGTTGCCTCTGCAATTTGCTTCAATTTTGAACTTAGCTCATTTGCTCATGCTACTGCTACCTTATAGTCGTCATCTATTTCAGAAGCTTTTTTTTACCATTCTAACAAATATATGACAAAGAAATCTATAATGATTCATAGTAATCAACTTTGGATCCTTGATCTCTATTTCCTACTCATCAACTTCTTTAACATTTACGCCCTTTACATTTTTTGTCCATCTATCCAAAATATACTCAGTTGGAATTCTACTAACTTCTTTCACTACATCGAGGACTCTTATTGCATGGCAACAAAGTATACCCAAGGACTCAAACTTCAAGCAAGTACAAGATATATGGCCTACCTCTGTCACTGTAATAATATATTCTCGACTATGCCCATGCTTACTAACATTGTAAACAGTGGACAAAGTGTTCTTCCCACATTCAATATTCACTTTGATTGATTAAGATTTCATATATTCATCTTGAAATTTTGCAAAAATATTTTTGAGGTATAGACCTCTCTAGCATGAATCAAAATAGGAACTTGTGCTTTTAATACTAGAATTCGTTGTGATGCATCACAAGTATCATGCAGCTCATGATATCGCTTATCGTTAATTGGTCGATCATAATGCTTAAAAAATTGTACTAAATTATAATCAGACTACAAGTAATCCTTTAAATCACAATTCAAACTCTCACTCAACTGTGTGTTGTTCATACCACCCAGAAAAATTTTCTTTCCATATACTGCAAATAATTTTTTTCCTTAATGCATATATTCCTTGCAACCATTCATTTTCATGAATGTTATATTCATCAATCATTGTATTCCAATGTTGGCCCAAGTTCAGATAAAGTTTCAAAGATTGAAAAAACAAAACTCAGTCATGAACAAGGTCCATCATGTGAGACACAGTATTGATATACTTACACATGTGACATACGTGTGAAGAAGATAAGTCTTAAGGATCAGCAACAATATCTTCTGAGTTTATCGAAAAGGTTGCATAGGATAAGGAGTTAAAGTTTTCTTATGTGAAGAGAACTACATCCAGATCAAGGATAAGGATTGGAGTTTGAATTGTTCTAGGACTCAAATTTGATGAAGGATAAGCAATTCGAGCTTTAATCAAACTCTGATTACTAACTCTATAAATAATAACGATTATTCTTTTTTATAGGGGACTGCACATACGCAGAAGTTAAACTAAATTGGGAGCAAAAGAGCTAGGCGATTTTGCAAGCAATTTGTGTGTGATTCAAGTGTGCAAATCTGAAGCTATATGAACTAGAGTGAAGAATCAATTCCATTGTGTCTTTCTTTATTTCTAGTTCAATTGTAGTAGGTGTTTTCATATTGTACCTTTCAGCTTTATCTAGAAGCAATTGTATTAGGTACTTTGAGAATTCAAGTTAGAGTTAACTTGTAGGTGTCGCAACAGTTGAGGATGTGTGCTACACTGGGATTAGAGTTTAATCCTTAGGTTTACAAGAGTTTTGTAAATGCTGTTTTGGCACAATGATTTTAGTGGAAGTTTGGAAAAATCCTACTGAGTAGTAGGTCGTGGTTTTTTTACCTTTTGAGCCAGGTGTTTTCCAAGTAAAAATCTCTGTATTATTTATTTTATGCACTCTTAATTCCGCAAACAGTCATAGTAAGTATATCTAGAAGAACCAGGTTCTTCTAGTGTGAAAATTAGGTACCACACAAATCACCCTCCCTCTTGTGTGGTATTGACATTTAGAACATCAATTGGTATCAAAGCAGGTTATTCTTGAAGAGGCTAACACCTTAGGAGAAGATCAACAATGAGTGCACCACCTGGGAATTGGGAAGGGCAATCCACTACTAGGCCTCCACTTTTCAATGGTTAGTACTATTCTTGGTGGAAGAACAGAATGAAAGATCACATTATAGGGGAAGATTATAAACTTTGGGACATAGTCATTGATGGTCCCCTAGCAACCACTAAGAAGAATGCTGAAGGAATTGATGTGCCAAAAACAAAGGCTGATTGTACTACTGAGGATCTGAGGAAGTGGGAGAAAAATGCTAAGGCCAAGAAGTGGCTTATATGTGGTCTAGGACCAGACGAGTAAAGTAGGATCCAAAGTGGTACAACTGCTAAGGAAATATAGGACACTCTATAAGTGGCTCATGAAGGAACACCTCAAGTGAAAAGATCAAGAGGAACACTTCTGTATTCTCAATATGAGAGTTTTACTATAAAGGAAGGAGAAACTATCCAGGAGATATACACTAGATTCACCACTTTGACAAATGAACTTGAATCTCTTGGAATGATTATCCTTGAAGAAGACAAGGTTCAGAAGATTCTGACAAGAGTTCTGCCAGTCTTAAAGGTATTTGGTTACAATAGTGCCTTATGGAATGTAAAGTTTGAAATAGATTGGATAAGCGCAGATGGAAAGCAAAATCACTGCCATTAAGGAATCCAAGAACATTGCTACCCTCAGACTGGATGAACTAATTGGAAATCTAACTGCCTATGAAATGAGGAGACAAATCATGAAGATGGATACCCCCAAAAAGGAGAGAAGTTTAGCTCTCAGAATTGTTGAAGGTACAGATTTGGAAGATGATGAAGTGGCTATGATCACTAGGGATTTCAAGAAGTACCTGATGAGAGGAAAGGGTTCTTCAAGAGGTACAAACTTCAACAAAACAAGAGCTCCGGAGAAACAGACCAATGAGGGATGCTACAAGTATGGTAAGATTGACCACATGATCAAAAACTGACCTCAATGGGAAATTGAGTGGAAGAAAGAAAGAGCTGAACGAAGGAATAGGAAGAAGGAACAGGTTCAACCAAAGAGAAATAAAGGTTCAACCAAGGCTTTGGTTGCTGCTTGGGGAGAAACTCCATATGAAGACTCAGAAGATGAAGTTGAGGAGGAGCAAGCACTAATGGCGATCGTAGAATCAGATGATGAGCAAGAGGTAAGTATTCTTTATCTCAAAAACAAGATTAAATTCTTGTCTAAAGAAAGGCTAGCTGAGCTATTAATAGACTTCATTGATGAGTCTGAGAGAATTAATAATGAGGAGGAAGTTATGTCTAGGGAATGTGTGATTCTAAAATATAAATGTAAAAGTCTAGATTCTAGGGAAAATGAGAGTGATAACAAAAATGCTGAGTTGAAGAACCAAGACCTTGAACTTGAAAACAGTGTCCAAGAACTTAGGTCTAAAAATCTAAAACTGAAATTAGGAACGGGAAAGAAGATAGCTGATCACACATATCTCACTCTAGAAAAAATTTTTGGAAAAATGAAAGATGAATTATACAGGAAAGATGAATTCATTAAAGTCTTAAAAGAAGATCTAGGAAAGGTAAAAAATTAACTAGACAGAACTTGCAAGTGGAACAAAGCCTCTGATGCTCTGTGCTGGTTGTAAGAGCATCACAGTAGTAACAAAAGAGGACTTGGCTATGGGACTCAAGCTCCTAAATGGGATCCAAAAAGCAAGTACCTCACTCTTTCTGAAAATAAAATCTGCACACATTGTGGTAAGACTGGCCATTACAAATATGAATGTGATGCAAAAGAAATGGCCAGTCAAAGGAACAAAGTTTTTTGTTAAATAAAAGAATAAGTTGCCTGGATGGGCAAGAAGGAATTTAATTCATCCTTTTGCTTATAGAAAGGAACTCAAACTAGTTTGGGTTCCTAAGACTAACCCTGATTTCCTTTTGCAGGTCCAAGTGAAAGGGAAGAGTCAAATATGGTATATGGATAGTGGATTCTCAAAACATATGACTGGGGACAAGGAACAGTTCCTTTCACTTGAGTACTTAAAAGGAGGTAATGTCTCCTTTGGTAATGGAAAGAAAGGTGAGATCATTGGGGTTGGAAAGGTAGGCAAGACTGATTCTCATTCCATAGAGTATGTCTACCCGGTAGATGGCTTGAAATATAGCTTAATAAGTGTGTCACAATTGTGTGACAGGGGTAACCTTGTGGCTTTTACCTCCACCAAATGCTTTGTGATTAACCTTATCACTGACAAGATTGTTTTGCAGGGAAAAAGAGTTAACAATTTGTCAATTCTTTCAGAAAATGAAACCACTTGCTTAAGTGAGTTAGTTTATGATCCCCTCATATGACACAAAAGAATTGGTCATGCCAGTATAATCATCTAAACAAATTAGTCTCCAAGGACTTGGTTGTAGGTTTACGTAATATCAAGTTCAAGGAAGACAAAGTTTGTGAGGCATATGCAAGGGGAAGCAGGTAAGGTCGTCCTTCAAATCCAAGAAAATGGTAACTACGTCCAAGACGTTGGAACTGGTTCATATGGATCTATGTGGTTCGATGAGAACCATGAGCAGAGAAGGAAAGAAGTATGTAATGGTGCTAGTTGATGACTATTCTAGATTCACCTGGGTTTTATTTCTAACTTCCAAAGATGAAGCATTTGACATGTTTTTTGCATTTGTTAGGAAGACTCAGAAACAATTAGGAAATCATCTTGCCTCCATTAGGTCTGATCATGGAATTGAGTTTGAAAACTCTAAGTTTGCTGAGTTCTGTAATGAAAATGGCATAGATCACAACTTCTCTGCCCCTAGGACTCCACCACAAAATGGGGTAGTTGAAAGGAAAAATAGAACTTTTGAGGATATGGCTAGAACAATGTTACTGTCTAGTAAATTGCCTGAAAGCTTCTGGGCAGAGGCTATAAACACTGCATGCTACATCATAAATAGATGCATGAACAGACCTCTAGTAGAGAAGACTCCCTATGAGTTACTTAAAGGGAGAAAACCAAATATATCCCATCTTAGGGCATTTGGTTGCAAGTGCTATGTGCACAATAATGGAAAAGACTCCCTATGAAAGTTTGATCCCATAAGTGATGAAGGAGTATTCTTGGGATATTCTTCATATAGCAAAGCTTATAAAGTTTTTAATAAAAGAACTCTGTGTGTACAAAAAGGTGTGCATGTAATATTTGATGAAACTAATATTCTTTCTGAGAGAGAGGAACATGAAGATGAAGCCATTGGACTGGTCAAAGACTTGGCTGAAGCATCAGCTCAAGTCAAAGTGACACCTACAGAAGGAATATGTGATGGACCAGGTTCTTCCTTACAGGGCAACCTGACAGAGGGAAGAAGTCAAAAAGGAATTGAAATAAACTCCTTGAAGGAACTTGTTCCTCATCAAATGGCTGAAACATCCAGCAAAAGCCAATTGGTTGTAAAACCTCACAAGTATCAAAGTTCTCATCCCATTGAGAACATTATCACTGATCCAACATCTGGAGTCAAAACCAAATCACAATTAAAGAATCTGTGTGCTTTTGATGCTTTCTTATCTATCATTGAACCTAAAAATATTGTTGAGGCTTTGCAAGATGCAAATTGGGTGAATGCAATGAAAGATGAGCTAAACTAGTTTGAAAGAAGTCAAGTTTGGCACCTAGTTCCAAGACCCAAGGATAGATCAGTAATTGGCACTAAATGGGTATTTAGGAACAAACTTGATAAAGATGTAACTGTCACAAGAAACAAGGCAAGGTTGGTGGTCCAAGGTTACAACGAAGATGGAGGAATAGACTATGATGAGACATTTGCTCCAGTTGCAAGACTAGAGGCAATCAGACTTCTCATAGCCTTTGCAGCACATATGGAATTCACTCTTCATCAAATGGATGTCAAAAGTGCCTTTCTGAATGGCTACTTGAAGGAAGAAGTGATTGTGAAACAACCTCCATGGTTTGAAAGCAAATAATATCCTGAACATGTGTACAAGCTGGACAAGGCTCTCTATGGACTCAAACAGGCACCAAGAGTATGGTATGAAAGACTGTCAAAATTCCTACTGGAGCATGGGTACAAGGTAGGTAAAATAGATAGTACCTTATTCTTAAGGGAAAAAGGTAAGGACCTTCTGGTTGTACAAATTTATGTTGATGACATAATTTTTGGGGCCACCACTGACAAGCTATGCAAAGATTTTGCAAAACTAATAGGAAGTAAATTTGAAATGAGCATGATGGGTGAGCTTAACTTCTTCTTAGGTTTGCAGATCAAACAAAGCCAAAATGGAACCATGATTCACCAACAGAAGTATACAAAAGAACTAATCAAGAAGTTTAAAATGGAGGATTCTAAAGAAATAGAGATACCTATTGCAACTGCCACTAAATTAGATATTGATGAACCTGGTTCATTAGTTGATCAAAAATTGTATAGGGGTATTATTGGTTCACTTTTGTATCTTACTGCCAGTAAACCTGACATTGTTTTCAGTGTAGGGCTATGTGCTCGATTTTAGGCAAATCCAAAAGAGTCTCACCTGACTGTTGTCAAGAGGATATTGAGATATCTGAAAGGCACTACTGAATTGTGTCTTTGGTACCCTAAAGGTAGTAATTTCAATCTAGTAGGATATGTTGATGCTGACTATGCAGGTTTTCTAGTGGATAGAAAAAGCACCTCAGGTATGGCACACTTCCTTGGTTCATATCTTGTATCATGGGCTACCAAGAAACAAAATTCAGTAGCCCTATCTACTGCTAAAGCTGAGTATATGGTTGCCGCTTCTTGTTGTGCTCAATTACTATGGATTAAACAACAATTGGTAGATTTTGAAATTGAAGTAGGATGCATACCAATATTTTGTGATAACACTAGTGGTATAAGTTTGACAAAGAACCATGTTCATCATAAAAGTACCAAGCACATAGATGTTAGACATCACTTCTTGAGAGATAATTATGAGAAAGGATTAATCTCAATAGAATTTTGTGCTACTGATAAACAAATAGCTGGCATCTTCATCAAAGCACTGAATAGGGAAAACTTTGAAAGGAACAGGTTGGAATTAGGGATGATTAAGATCACCTAAAAAGGCACCAATTCAGAATGCAATGAAAAAAAAATAACATTTTTGGTTAGAAGTTCTGACTTTATGTAAATATCTAGACTAATTCTTACTCAGTCTCATACTCTAATCAGTATACTCCTGTGACGTGTATTTATATTAATTCATTGGTCTCTTACAAAGTGATAATAGGCAAAATCTAGGAGATTTAGCTATTATTTATGTCCTAGCTTGATTATATCCCAAGATCATATCATGTATAATTGATGAAATATGGGCTTTAATTGTGAATTTTGTGTGTTTCAGGTTAAAGAGCTCGTATTATGCAAGAAAACATGATTGGGAACGATTTTGGAGCAACAAAGACCCTTTGGAACCAAGTGTGTTTGAAGACAAGGAAGAAAACTAGGCCATAGCACACCTGAACTAGCGCTGCCAGATGCGCTGCAGTGCTAATATTAGCGCGGCCAAAGGCAGTGTTGCACTGGACTAGCGCGGCCAAATGCGCTGCAGTGCTAGTCCAGAATTCTGGCGATGTTCATTAAGGGTAAAAGAGGAAATTTGGAGAAAAATTCACTTAACCTATATAAGGTCAAGCTCGCCCAAGGAATTTTTTATCAAGGTTTTTCGAGTCAAAATCAAGACATAGAGAGGCAAGGAGGGATTTGTATCATCAAGTTATTTTATTCTATTTGTTTTGCTAATTGTGATGAAATTGAATATAATTATGTTGAACAGTAGTATGATTGGCTAAAACCCATTGTTCTAGGGTCATGGGTAAAACATGAATGTTGTTGTTTGAAGTTTAATTTGACAACATTGGTTTATCATCTTGGGTTATTTATTTAATTCTGTTATTAATTATTTTGCTGAGTAGCTAACAGTGAAGCACTATCTATGAATCTAGAGTTGAACTCGAAAGTGGGAATTCTAGGTTGCATATAGAATTAAATAAAGCAGGTTCTTGAACCCGGACCTCGGGAAACGGATTTGCAATTGGGATAGACATATACCCAATTGCCTTTCTTGGTCAGAATACAAAAATTGTAAATGTGTTCTTGTTAATCTTAATTCCATAGAAATATAGGTATTGAGTTAACTTGAATAGGCGAGTAAGAACTCGACAGATTCTTACGAGTAATATAAACCTTGTAAATCAATAACCCAGATAAATTGATTAGTCATCTTAAACTAAGAACACAACAAGATTGTTAACGAGCTTGTGACCCTGGAATATCCTCTCCTATTGTTTGTTATTTGAACCTGCTATTTACTTGGTTAATTATTTTAGTTAGATTACTTCTTGATACTTTAGGTAGAAAAATAAGTATATCTCTATTTTGTGACACATCTCTTGAATAAGTTAAGTAATTGGGTTTGAGTCAGTCAATAGTTGATCATAAGTCTTCGAGGGAACGATACTCTACTCACTACTTTATTACTTGACGATCACGTGCACTTGCGTGGGTGTTTTTGGTCGCAACACAAAGTTTTTTTCTATTCTGATATATGAGGCATAATCAAGAGTAGTTCTACTTGAAGAACCTGGTTCATCAGTATATGCTCATGAGAAAAGGTCAGGTATGTTTCTATACTTTGCACAATTAAAAAAATAAATATTCCAATTATGAGAAGAAGTCATATTCTGACCAACTCCTAAATATATAACCGTTGAGCATTGAACCAGTTTCATTCTCCTAGAATTCTAAAGAAAACGGGACTTTTTCCTAAAAACTAGTGTCATCCATTTATCTCTTAAAGATCGGAGTCCTAATGGGATTAGACTCTTGATTGACCACTGCAAAAAGCTTGCCGTTACTGCTCCTAATCATACTCTACTTTAAATACACTCCTCATACTCCTATTTTAGTCCATAACAGTCAGTAATCTTTCTCTCTAAAAACCTCTAAAATCCCTAAAACTTTCCAGAAATCCTTTTTCATGACTAATCCTCAAGAAAATCTAGGAAATCCCTCACCTGTATCTCCCAACACACCCTCATCTGCACCCCCTAGCAACAACCCTAAACCCAAACTTCGCCGGCAAAAGATGTTGGCAAGAAAGACTGTAGCTACTGATGTTCTGAGAACGGCTCTAAACGAAAAATTGAGAGCCAGCCAGAAAAAGGAGAGCTCTAAAGAGGAATCATCTGACTCGAGTTCTGAGTCTGAAGCTTTTATTTCTACAAGCGATGGAGAAGAACGTGGGTCTTCTGACTCAGACAAGAATCAAGAAAACCCTAGGAAAGTAAATACATGCTATGTTTTTTTTACGTAGTCGAGAAAGTGGACAATAAGTTTGTGTTGGTGGGTTCTGTGAGAGATGTAAATAAGGTAGAGTCGAGTAGAAAGGTAAAGAAAAAGAAAGATAAAATTCTTGCCATTTGTGGAGGAATAAAGGAGAGTGGCAACAAGCCAGGGGGAAGTGAATCTAGGCAGGCTGCTGAAGGTCTTGTACACCTGAGTGAACAACAAGATGAACCTAGTTCATCCATGAAAGAAACCTTGGCTGACATTCTGAAGAAGGTTGGAGCAAGCTATGATCCCAAGAAGTGCAAAACTTCTTCTCAAAAGGCTCCAACCGCCTCTAAGCCAACAAAGAAGAGCAAGGTATCATCTCCTAAGTCTACTGTCCCTTCATTACCAAAGGTGAAAGCTACTAGAAGCAGGGTAAAGCAAAGTGAGGTTGAGTTGCAGAAATCCTTAGAAGTAAGCAAGAAAAATAAGAAGGAAAAGGGAAAAGCTATAGTTGTGGAAAGTTCTGTGGCTACAGAAGAAGAGGAGGAGTAGATGGAACTGGTCCATCAGGAAAGAGGTACAACTGAGGAGGTTCCCACTCCTACACCAAAGAGATCCAAGATTTCTACCAAAAAGTCTTCAGAATCTATATCTGTTGAACCCTCCACGGCAAAAAGAACCAGGTCTACAGTCAAAGGAAAACAAGTGAAAGTTCCTGAAGAAGAAAAACCATGGAGTGGATAGGAAGAAGAAGGGGAATCTGAAAAGGAACAGGATAGATTTGTCCTCTTTGGAAGGAGAGAGATCTTGAAAGGAAGAATTCTGAAAGACCTGGAGGAGCCAGGCATGAAAAGATTGGTTGATGCCCTGGATGCACAGGGGTGGAAGGACATGGTTCTTCAACTGGATGGCAGGATGGCAAGAAAAGAGCTAATCGATTTTATGGCAAATTCCATAGTGGTCAATGGTGTTGTTACCAGATTGGTGAGAGGAGAAACTGCACCTAAATTGGGCAGAATTCTAGACATACCCTATGAGGGCTATCATGACTATACTAGGCAAAGGTGGCATTGTCTAGATTCTCTCCCTTCTGCTCTCCAAATCACCAGAAATTTTTGTGATACCAAGTCTGCTGAATAAGTGCCTGAGGCTAGGTTTGTGCAAAAGAGTGGGATGAAGCCTGGGCACAAGGTGCCTTTTGAGTTTGTGAACAAGTGTTTGCTGCCCAGACAGGAGAGAAGGCACACTACAAATTATATGGACCTGGTCCTTCTGGAGTGTCTTGTGAGAGGAAAGCAGATTAACTTGCATACCTTCATTGTCAAGCTACTGGATAGAGTCATCAATAGCTCCAAGGCCCATGCCACACCTTATGGGTTTATACTGACAACTGTCTTGGCCAAGTTAGATATGCCATTGAAAAAGTGGGAGATGACTCCAGCAAAGAGCACTTTGGAATCAAAACTCTGCAGGCTTGTGACTATCTGCTAAGTGTAACCCCGGTTGATCCTGGTTCATCCTTGAAGACTCCTGTGAACAACAAAGTTAGGGAATTGGTTCTAGAGTGTGGAACAAAAGATACAGAAATTGCTAGGCTCCAAGCTCGCATTGCTGAACTAGAAAGTGAAAGATATGGCCTCAAAGCTGAGCTAGCAAAGGAAAAAGAAAAAGTGTGAAGGGACGCTCCAAACAATGCTCAATTTTCTTCAATCCCAACCATCTAGTTCCTCCAAGCCCTAGAACCAGTTTAGAAATACCCTCAGTGACCCAGATTCGGGACTTTTCTCTATTTTTTGCTCATGGTTGGATGTTTGTTTTTCTTTTTGTGGTCTGTTTTGTAGAAACACCTCCTAATCGATGACAATGTGCTTTTGCTGTCTCTTGTTCTATGAAACTTCTGATCTTAATAGTTAAATTTTTTGTGAACTTTATTATTGATTAACTGAATCATGTTTTCACTTGCAGTTGCCCCAGTGGCCATGAGTAATAATTAACATCTGGGATTCATATAATATGCAACTTTTTGATGATGCCAAATGGGGGAAGAGATATTATGCTTTACTTTGTATTCTGAAATAAAGTGATATTTACAACCTGATTAAACATGGTCCTTAATGATAAGTTAAATTAAAGTGTGCTGAGTTCCACAGGGTCTCTGATCAATAAAAGCACAGAGTTTGTCATCATCACAAAGGGGGAATCTGTTGGCCCAAGTTCAGATGAAGTTTTGAAGATTGAAAAAATGAACTCAGTCAGGAAACAAGTCCATCATATAAGACACAATGTTGATATACTTACACATGTGACATACGTGTGAAGAAGATAAGTCTCAAGGATCAGCAACAATATCTTATGAGTTGATTGAAAAGGTTGCATAGGATAAGGAGTTGAAGTTTCCTTATGTGAAGAGAGCTACATCCGGATCAAGGATAAGGATTGGAGTTTGAATTTTTCTAGGACTCGAATTTGATGAAGGATCATCAATTCGAGTTTTAATCAAACTTTGATTGCTAACTCTATAAATAATAATGACTGTTCTCTTTTATAGGGGATTGCACATACGCAGAAGTTAAACTAATTGAGAGCAAAAGAGCTAGGCGATTTTGCAAGCAATTTGTGTGTGATTCAAGTGTGCAAATCTGAAGCTCCATGAACCAGAATGAAGAACCAATTCCATTGTGTGTTTCTTTATTTCTTGTTCAATTGTAGTAGGTGTTTTCATATTGTAACTTTCAGCTTTATCTAGAAGAAATTTTATTAGGTACTTTGAGTATTCAAGTTAAATTTAACTTGAAGGTTAGAGTTAACTGGAAGGTGTCGCAACAGTTGAGGTTGTACGATACACTGGGATTAGAGTTTAATCCTTAGGTTTACAAGAGGTTTGTAAATGCTGTATTGGCTCAGTGATTTTAGTGGAAGTTTGGAAAAATCCTACTGAATAGTAGGTCGTGGTTTTTTTACCTTTTGAGCTAGGTATTTTTCACGTAAAAATCTCCGTGCTCTTTATTTTATGCACTCTTAATTAAGCAAACAGTCATAGTAAATATATCTAGAAGAAACAGGTTCTTCTAGTGCTAAAATTAGGCACCACACAAATCACCCCTCCCCTCCTGTAATATTGACGTTTAGAACATCATCCAAGCATCCATAAATTCTCGTTCATCTTCATACTCATACATGCATTTTCGAAAATTACCACAGAAAGAAGCGTACCTTTAATGAATTTGATTGAGATGTTTAGCTGCATTTTGCTCCATGTGCCAGACACAAAACCTGTGATAAACTTCAGGCATGACAAGTGAGATGGCCTTACTTATTGCAGCATCTTGATTTGTAAAAATAGTTTTTGGTTTTTTTCGGACATCGCTCCAAGAAACGTTTCAAACAACCACTGAAAGGAATTTGCAGTCTCATCATACATTAAAGCGCCTCCGAAAACAACCATTTTTCTATGGTTGTTCAATCCAACGAAACTTGCCAAAGGTTTGTGCTCTCTATTCGTCTAGTAAGTGGTATCGAATGAGAGCACATCTCCAAAAGTATCATAGTTTATTATCATCTTTGAATTTGCTCAAAATATATTTGTGATCATATCATCAACATCTAATTGCACCGCAAAAAAGAAAGATGGTATCCAAGTCTTTTATTCTCAAAATACTCTAACAGTACTCCTGGACAAAATAAGAAAAAAATTTACATTATACTTTATACTTTAGTGGACCATATTAGAAAATTACAGTAAGGAGTCTAATAGAAATAAGAAATGATAATATATTTCTTATAGACATAGTATGTTAGTTTATTTGTCTGCTTCCCCTCGTCTCATAGCCTTTTGTCATTTTTTTAGAAGGTAGTTCTTCTGATCTAACTTGGTATAACCCAACTTTATTCTACTTCCAGCTTGAAGACTCATAAAATTAAATATTGCTTTAGAAAATAATCCAATATCCTCTGCTAAATCTATTTCATGAGGCTGAATTTATTTATCCTTCGGTGAGATGGCATCATATGAACCATTGTCGGTGGAACAAGTGTATAATTATGTTCCAATTCAACTTTAGTAATATGGTACTTTCCTATTGAGTGACGGGTAACAATAATATGAGCTTGACATCCTATTCGCGTTTCTCTTCGTAACTTTTTAACTTGATCTTTTCATTTATCATCTCTACGAAAACCTTCCTTGAAACATGTAATCTTCCGTGATGTTACGTAATCTAATTTTTTATTTGTATTGATGTATTCTTTGCGAACACTAAAACCAACTCTTCTTGCATACTCATTATAATAATTAAGTGCATCCTCGTCACTATCAAACTCAAGGCCAAGTTTTGGTTCATAATCTACTATTCCTTGAGAGTTACTTTGTAAAACTTCTTCAGGAGAATTTTCGCACATTCTTTTTCTGAAATTCTCAACTATATTAAAAAAATAAAACTTAAAATACTATGGAGTTTTGAACAATGATTCAAACGTTAAAAGGTACAAACTTATTAATACCATCATAAATTAAATAATCATAATAAAATTTTCTTCATTTGCAGCTTGTCAGATGAGGCATATGTATGAAAACATATAATATTAGATCGAAAAATATGAATTAATCAAACTTTAAATAAAAAAACACAATTAAATTTAACAAGATCAAACAATAACTAATATTACAAGAAGAGGTAGAGAATAAAACCTTTTATTTCAAGAGATTTAGTGTTCGTTGTTGACGATAGCAACAATTAAACTTTTGGGTTTCTTAGGAAAAGAAAAAAGATCAAATACTTGTAAAAGATAAATACATATCTTTTAATGATATGTATGATCTTTGTTGATACCCAATTTTTTTTATATATTTTTAATATACAAAATACTTTCAAAATAGCATATGCGTGCATATATAAGCATGTCCAAATATTTTATTATTTTTTCTTAATTTTTAAAGGTTTTTAATTCAATTTATTGCCCTATTTTATCCATAAAACCCCAATAATAATTTCCAAAAGTATTACTTTTGATGATTAATTTATTGAAATCTCATATTTATGCCAAAATATAGCTAAGCTAATTTTTGCATATTTTTATTAATTTACTTAGTATTTTTTAAGCTAAATTACATATAATTACAATATTAGCATCTTCTAAAATTTAACTGTGTTTATATTTATAAAATTAATCTCAGTATTTTTAAATTGATATTTATAGATTATAAATCTTTTTAATGCTTTTAATTTGTTTTCAGAAACTAATTGCTATTTTTTATAAAATAAATAATGGAAAAGTAGCTATTTAAAATTTAGCCCCAATTGCATTTCAATTACAGCCTGAATTGGACCCCCAATTTTACCCCGACCCAATTCCCTTCAAGTCCGACCCTTTACCCATTTAAATGACCCATCCGGATTCCCGCCTAGTCTCATCTGTTGACCGTTTAGTTCAACGGCTCCCATTACTCCCTTCCTTTTTTAACCCGGACTAATCCCTAAACCGAATCATTTCTTACCTACAGCTGCCTCTGAATGCCCCTTCTCTCTCAATCCTCTCTCAAGTCCTCTCAAACCCTAGTCGCCGCCATGTCACGACCCAAACCCGCACTGGTCGTGATGATGCCTCTCGTGAAGACGAGGCCAGCCAACTAACCCAACTCGTCTTTTCAAAAATAGTTAACATAAATAAACAACTTAAATATGACTTAATAGTATTAATTAGCAAAAAGTCAATCCAACACAGCCCTAATCGGGGTGTCACAAGTCACGAGCATCTATCGGAATGTAAATCCATTACAAGGTCAGAGATATACAAAACCGCAATAATGAACAAAAGAGAGAAACATGGTGCTGCGAACGTTGACAGTCACCTCCTTAATTCATATAACTCTGCCTCTGATCATCCCAAACCCACTACCGGGTGAATAGATACCTGCATCTGCACACGAGGTGCAGGGAGTAAAGTGAGTACTGCAACTCAGTGAGTAATAAAGGTAAATAACAACTGAGCAGTAAGAAATCATGTAAAACAACCATCATGCTATATAGAAGCAGGGTAAAATCCTTCGAGAAAACAGTGAAGCTGTGGAATTTTTGGAAATCTCTTGGCTCAGTTTATCTCCTTTGAAAATGATCTTTCCAACAGTTACAAAATAATTTGAAAACAGTAAGTGCCGATAAGCATAGAAAATCCGCCCCTCGGGTACAAATACCATAATATAACAGGTAAAAAGGCAAATAAATATGCAAGACGAGCACATAAAATTTTGCCCCTCGGGCAATATCTCAAAACAGTACCAGCCCCTCGGGCTCTCTCTCTCAAAACAGTATCATATAGTGACCGCTGCGGCGTGCAGCCCGATCCATATATCGTTGACGGCGCTCACTAGGGGTGTGCATACTCCGGGAGGGGCCTCTTACGGCCCAAGCGCAATATCAAGCCACCTCGTGGCATATAAAATAAGGCCTGAAAGCCTTCTCACATCACTCATAAGGCCAGAAAGCCTCCTCACATTACACACAAGGCCTGAAATCCTCCTCACGTCACTCACAAGGCCTGAAAGCCTCCTCACGTCACTCAAGCCACCTCGTGGCATATAAAGTATCTCAGGCCCTCGGCCTTATATCACTCAGCATATCCTCACATATGGCCCTCGGCCTCACTCAGTCCGAAAATCATCACAAGCCCTTCGGGCATTTGTAAAACAGTGGTTCTCAGCCCAAAATATCATTTAGAAATATCATTTAAGTTCAAATATGAGTAAAATTTGGCTGAGTTTGTAAAACAATAGATATCAAAAGGACTGAGTTCAAATAATACGTCAAACATTGAGGAAACAGTGATAAAATCCCCGAAGGTTTCAAATAATTGGCACGAATCCCAAATATGGCAATCAGCCCAAATCATGATAATAACAAATAAGTTTCAGTCAAATATGCGGTAAAATCATCAATCGGGACGGACCAAGTCACAATCCCCAACGGTGCTCTACCCACGCTCGCTATTCGGCGTGCAATTCCCCTCAATATAGCACTACGGTGTGCAAATTCGGGGTTTTAAACCCTCAGGATATCATTTACAATCATCACTCACCTCGAACCGGCAAAATCTCTAGCTCGCAACGCCTTTGCTCCTCACATCGGCCTCCACGCGCGTCAAATCTAACCAAAATCAGAGCAAAACATTACAATATGCTAAGGGAACAAAGCCCAAGCGAAAAAATTAATAACGGGCACAAATCCCGAAATTACCAAACCCGAGATCTGGGCCCACTTCTTGAAACTCAAAAATTCTTACACCAACGGGCTCCTTATCTCTCCATGAGTCTATACATATAAAGAACACTAAAATCGGAGTCCAAATGACCCCTCAAATCCCAATTTGAAATATTAAAACTCAAGCCCTAGTTCTTCCCCTTTTTGCTAAGTTTCCATGGATTTCAAGGTCAATTTCACAATAAAATCATGTTTTTTTAGATCATAGGAGTTACCTCCAATCGATCCCAGTCGAAATCCTCTTCAATTCTCGTCCAAAAGCTCTCAAGGATGCTCAAAAATGGTGAAAATAAAGCTTAGCTCACGGATGAAATATTATTAAAACCCTTCTGCCCAGACCTGAAATCCTTCATCGCGTTCGCGACTACTGCCTCGCGAACGCGAAGCACAAAATTTAATTTCCCAAAATTAGCCCTATGCGAACGCGAGAGTAACCACGTGAACGCGATGCTCATCCTTCCCTTCATACGCGAACGCGACCTTATTCATACGAACGCGAAGGCCAATCATCACTGGCCCTCTATTCCTTATACGCGAACGTGACTGGGCTGGTGCAAACGCGACACACAACCCTCCGACCTTCCACGAACGCGGACCCTCGAACGTGAACGCATAGAGAAAATCACCTGCCCCCCAATTCCTTCTTCGCGAATGCGTGACTCTTTACGCGAACGCAAAGAGTAAATTCTCTGCAACACCTGAAATGAGAAATCTGCCGTTGTTTAACTTAGGAAATGGTCCGGTTGACCACCCGAAACTCACCCGAGGCCCCCAGGACCTCAACCAAAAGCACCAACATATCCTATAACCTCATTCAAACTTGTTCCAATCATTAAAACACCTCAAACAACACCAAAACCATCAAATTACATCGGATTCAAGCCTAAGTTCTTCTAAAACTTCCGAAACACGCATTCGATCAAAAACCCAACCAAAACACCTCTGAATTACATGAAATTTTGCTCACACATCCCAAATCACCCAAGGAAACTACTACAACTCTCGGAATTCCATTCCGACCCTCGGATCAAAATCTCACCTATCAACCGAAATTCGCCAAAATACTAACTTCGCCAATTCAAGCCTAATTCTACACCGGACCTCCAAAATCACTTTCGATCACGCTCCTAAGTCAAAAATCATCCAACGAAGCTAACCACATCATAAAATCCAATCTGAGCGCATATACAAATAAGTCAACTCTTGGCCAAACCTTTCAAATTCAAGGCTTTCTACTGAAACTGTTCTTTCAAATTCATCCCGATTTTTCCTGAAACTAAAACCAGCGATCTACATTAGTCATAATGCATAGCATGGGGAAAGTCATGCCCGAGAACTGGCGATCAAAGTTAAAAAGCTCAAAACGACCGGTTGGGTCGTTATATCCTCCCCCACTTAAACACACGTTCGTCTTCGAACGTACCCATAGCTGTTCTAAAAGCCAACCAATCGCTGAATAACCTTACCATGCATATACCCGGGGGTGATCCCACATCACCCTATTTCACGTAGGTCCGATAACACATTTTAACTAAAATCACACAATCCAGTCTAGCCCATAAGTCATAGAACCACATTTCACTATCTGAAATCACACACAAGATTGGAACCTCACATCTATACTCTGAATAGTCCCGAACCGGCTGTAATAACCCATACCTGCAACCTCAGGTGCAATTATATGATATACCACATAACTCAAACACTCGAAATGATAACTTTTATTCACAGTAGCTACACATAACAACCAAATATCGATAGGAAACCTTTCATCAACTAAAGTCTCATTCCAACACTTTCACATACTGCCAACGATAAATGAAATACGCAATAACCCATAATCGTTTCTCAGATCAACCATTCATGAGGCCATTTCCCTTTTTGGCTAATACCACAGTAGATTTTCGAGTTGGACCTCAATATTACCCTTCCAACAAGCTGAAATCAAATCCGTTCGTATTCATTAATGACCCCAACGATCACCTCGAATCCAACACACCACTCTGGTGACATGACATCTCAATGCAGGCCTAAGCCACAACTCGCATAATTCGCGCACCGATAAGAAACGGTCTGAACATACTCAAATCATGTAAATAACCCAAACGAAAGAGCTGTACCTCAAACTTCTCAATACCATCACAACACAAAGCTGAGAACCTGTCTCACACCATAGAAATAGAACACATGAATCTACCCCGAAAGTTCATATCTCCGCGTAGCCTCGGTACAATGTGCGATCCCATCCAAACACTGTTACACATGAAGCACTTAAAGTCACTATTCTCAAAATCGACAGCCACGCACAATTTGATGTCTGAAACCCAAGCAAATCATTACACCCACGGTGAAACAAATTAACATATGCCACGCGAACCTGGTAGAACATAACTGGTACGTCAATCACTGAGCAACTCCCAATTACTTTTCTATCTCGACTCCCATCATGAAACCCCAATGGAACTGCACCATATGTGCCTATAACCAACAAATCATAACATCTAGCAAAACAGAAAGGTAACTCATAAATCTCCCCCGATCATTGATAAGCTCAACAACGGTCGAATCAATACCTCCCTCAACAATGCCATTCGGAGCCAACCAAGCCGACTCAAGATAGAACACTCATCATAAGAGCCCAAATAAGGAGGACAAACCCTTCCCAGCTGCTCACTGGGTCTTCAAAATATAAAAACCCTAATAGGACATAATCCGTCGAACATCGCCACTTAATCCATGGTATTTCCCGACATAGCCAACAACGCCATCTTACCACAATAGTCCAGAATAACACAACACGGAAACAACCAGTCCATACCCCAATATCATATCCGCAATCTAACATACCAAGCAAAGAAAGATTCCCTCGAGCCTCCAAATCTCAGCAGTCACTAAAACGTTCTGGTACACACGATCTAGGATCACAACATAGCCTGAACATGAAAACTTCCGGTCTACAATTCCATGTAGCCCACATATCACCATACCTGACCCCAAAGTCCGCCATCCGAATACATATCACACCTCAGGTACCCAGTCATTCCACGAAAGATATTCTAAAATTCCCACGTGCCATACAAGCATCTCGAATATCAGCAGTCGATCCAGCCTGTAAGTGTTGCAATACTACCGAAGTGCCATCCACTTAATCATGTTACCCTTTTTCCGAACATATACTATCGTCAAATCACTTCTAATTAGAAATATCATTCCCTTAACCATCTGAGGCTACCCGCTGCCTATGAGTTTTATGAACTTCCTTTCAGAATTGAACTGTAACTCTACACACGTAAATATCAATCCTCTACTACATACCGTATATACCATACCATCCTAGTATAACATGAGAACTTCATCTCCCTTCCGAGCCACAGAAATCTACGTACTCAACTAGTCAAAAACTTTCCATTGGTCCCATCTAGAAGAAAAGTCACTACACATCCCATGCTCTGCATGCCCATATAAGATATACATCTCCAAGCTGCGGTAAAAACCATCAAGAACTCTTCGAATTCCCTTTGCACAAACTAAACCGCCAGGACTGAATCCTTCTATCTAGACCAAGCTAAGAAAGTCGTCCAGAACCCAAGAGCATTACAGTGAAATGCCTGTACGAACTCATTACCTTGAACACACACAAAGATTTAATCATATCCTTACCATACTGATCCGGTCTACTATCAAGCTACTCCATCTATCTAAATTCCTTTCTGATTCATTTTCAACTTGATGCTCCCTCTTGCTGTAGTACCACAATCTCTCAACCTAGGCTCACTACCCGAGACCCAAGCACAAGACCACACTGTCTAAGACCCATAAGCCGTTGAATACCCTCTAAAATATCCCCAGAAACACCACACATTCCAGGATACTTTACTCTGAAGAACTTCATGCGAATCAGAATTCGTTACCTTTACCTTCCAGATACTGATACATAGGATCCAATAATTAACATAAAAATACCACAAGTATTGACCTTTTTCCAATGAAAACACAGTCTCTAACCATATACACAACCTTGAGGTACCCGATTGTTTCCTGCAGAATCTTGAACACATTAGAACCATTCTCGAAAGTCATTCACTCTTATTCAAACTACAAATTACCTGACCTAACGAACAGAACCACACGTTCCTCATTGGCACCCTAACACCGCAAAATAAAATCCTTATCCTAATATAACCAAGCAACTTCTTGCTCTATACGCCGAGCATTCTTCACCAACAACACTCTAGATATTTCACGATTCTCAGACCCTATGAAGTATATTATAACCTTTGTCGAATTTTTCCTTTAATCTAGCCATAGCTAACTTACTCGCACACTCCAAAGTGGAAACAACATAGCACCTAACCGTGCAGTCGACTACTCAGAGCAGACTACCCCACTTGGCTCGAAGCCATAGATCAAGATACACTCAATATCTCATAACACTTTTACTCTATTGATGCCACAATACCATAGTGAGATTTAACTCAAATCATTTATAAGTTGTGAAAACACAGGTCATCCAGTGCTGTAATCTTCTGCAAAATCTCTCATTCATCCCTGCAATGGTCAAGCCCACTCTCTTAAGCAATCCAAAATTTCAAATTTCAACACGTACCCTTCCATTACACATGAGATCTTCTAACATACACATAAGGATCACACCACTTCGGAACACTCCGCAGGGGATAACCAACCTGCTTCATCTCAATATAATATTTTTGTACACCTCCCACCGTCATACACATTACACAGTTAGTTAGTCTTCCTGAGTCAGAACTCATACCGCAACATGAAATTTACTTCACCCCCAACTAGGAGACACGAAAGGATTCTTCGCACGCCCATAACTCGAAGGTACACATCCAATCACATTGGAATCATACACTTAATAGTTCATTTATCATCTCGCAGGCCTTTCTCGTCACTTCCAAGTTACATAGACAAATCCCACAGTACTAACATACTCATCACATGGCCATTGAACCGTCACTTTCACTAATAAGGACACTGCCAAACATATAAGTTCAAAACACTTGCTCGCACAATCAGCACCTCAGTGCTCAAGCCATAGGCAAGGATCCATCCTCAAGTCCTCCAGACTGGCCCAACATCAAACTCACAGAGATCACATCTCGCCCCTTGATCGGGGAATCACAAGCCACCAAGGCATATCTGATACTGAGCGCTCATGCGTGCATACAAACGCGTGGAAGGAATTTCAAGCTGAATAAAAGACGCACGATAAGAATTCAAGAATGTGAAGTTTTCCTAAATGTTCTGCACCCTCTCAAGGATAAATACATATGTCTCTGTACCGATCCGCGAGACTCTACTAAACCTGCTCATGATTTGTGAGACCTAGTAACCTAGGCTCTGATACCAACTTGTCATGACTCAGGACCACACTATGCATATATTGTCCGCTTTGGGCCTATCCCGTACGGATTTGTTCTCCCCCAGGTCCATCTCAGGAGAAAATGCGTATGCACATGTAAGTCCAAGCCTTAGTAATTTATCCAAGGACTCCCCCTCTTATTTTCGATGTGGGATTCCTGCGAGATACAATGCCATTATTACCACTGCACTCAAAACTGTAATGACCTGGACCCACACTATGCATATACTGTCCGCTTTGGGCCTATCCCATATGGATTTGTTCTCCCCCAGGTCCATCTCTGGGGAAAATGCGTATGCAGATGTAAGTCCAAGCCTTACTAATATAGCCCAGGACTCCCCCTCTCATTTTCGATGTGGGATTCCTGCGAGCTACAGTACCATTGTTACCACTGCACTCACCCCACCAATAAGGACACAACGTCCTCGTTGTGGGTACCAGACCCCTCGTACACTGGAGAGTCGGCTCTGATACCAACTATAACGACTCAGGCCCACACTATGCATATATTGTCCACTTTGGGCCTAGCCCGCATGGATTTGTTCTCCCCCAGGTCCATCTCTAGGGAAAATGCGTATGCACATGTAAGTCCAAGCCTTACTAATATAGCCCAGGACTCCCCCTCTCATTTCCGATGTGGGACTCCTACGAGCTACAGTGCCATTGTTACCACTGCACTCACCCAACCAATAAGGATACAACGTCCTCGTTATGGGTACCCAACCTACCGTACACTAGAGAGTCGACTCTAATGCCAACTATAACGACTCGAGCCCACATTATGCATATATTGTCCGCTTTGGACCTAGCCCGCATGGATTTATTCTCCCCCAGATCCATCTCTAGGGAAAACACGTATGCACATGTAAGTCCAAGCCTTACTAATATAGCCCAGGACTCACCCTCTCATTTCTGATGTGGGATTCCTGCGAGCTACAGTTAGGGGTGTACATTCTATTTATCGATTCGATATCAATAATTACTTATTTATTATCGATTTGTACTTATGCTTATTGTTATCGTTTCAATAAGTGTTCGATTTTTTCGATTTTGATTTATCGATTTTGGGGGCTTATCGATTCGGTTATCGATTACACCAATAAGAAAATTTACGGGATTCCACGGAAAGTATATCGCTATAAACGCACCTAACTAGTATGGAAAAAAAGAAGCTAAAATAAGACGAACACCATTTATAATATAAAAATTGTGTCAACAAGCACATGTAACAAAACTAAAGTAAGGGATTAAATGTATGCCACCAACACTCCAACGGTATAAAAAAACAAAACAAAATAAAACACATCATCACGGCTAATTTTGTTTTCCATTAATTTGAACTTCATTCACTTGATCTTTAAATATGATCATTCCTTAAATGTGGTAGAGAAAATAATAGGGTAAGGGACTTAAGGTAAAGGAAAGGGTATAGATAAGGGAAAATAATATTGTATAGCCGCTTTCAAAATAGTAGCGGAATATATACACATTTTGTATGTTATATTAATCTACACATATAGGTAATTACTCATTTAACAAGCGTCTACAGTCTAGGGGTGTGCATTCGATTTTGACCCTTATCGATAATTACTTATCGATTATCGATTTGTACATATGCTTATCGTTATCGTTTCAATAAGGTTTCGATTTTTTCGGTTTTGATAACAAATAATTGATTCAATTTATCAATAAATAGATTCGAATGCACACCCCTAACTACAGTGCCATAGTTAAATAACCCTTTACCCGTTTAAGTGACTCATCCGGACTCCCGCCTAATCTCATTCGTTGATCTTTTAGATCAACGGCTCCCATTACTCCCTTCCTTTTTTAACCCGAACTAACCCCTAAACCTAATCATTTCTTACCTATAGCCGTCTCTGAATCCCCCTTCTCTCTCAATCCTCTCTCAAGTCCTCTCAAACCCTAGCCGCCACCATCAAACTACAACTCTAATATCTCCAAAATCTATGGCTTCCAAAGTCATCGTAGACTAGTATCAACCTCTCATGGCTTCTACGTGTTCAATTCTATGGTCTCATGACCAGATCGTGAAGGGGCTTTGTCCAGTCTTTGCTCAATGATTGTTCGTTGGTCGTCTCTAGCCTTTCTCCGGCCAGTCATGGCTATTCGAGTTAGACTTTTGACTCTCCTGCTTAGATCGAGGGTTTTCAAAACGTTTCTCATCACTTGGGGTTCCCTTGAAACCCTAATCTCTAAGGTTCTTCCTATTTATTTTAGATCTGTTTCATATCTATGCTTTCTCTAAGCTTTTTTCTCAAATTCTCTTTAAAACTCTGCTTTCAAAACTCTTTCTCTTTTCCGATTAGGGTTTTCTTGTTAAGTTATTTCAAAACTTTTTTCAAATTTTGAGATATTTTGCTATGTTTGCTCGTGTTATCCTTCTCCCTGAGTTTGCATGTTAAAGCCCTAATTTCTTTTGACTGTTTATTAGATGAATGTTTATTTGCTTGAGTTTTATCCGATTTGTTTGTTTATCCATCTTTAAAATTCTTCTATTGCTGAAAACCTTATGGCTTTGAGTCTTAGACTGTTAGTTTAAGTCCATGACTTGATTTGAAGTTCTTTCTTTCGAAACCTTTTGTTCCTTTGTGTGATTCTTCTGATTCTGGGTTTCTATCATCTCTAAAACTTGGTTATGTTCGAAACCCTAATTTTTAAAAGGGGTTTTCCTCACATGCTATTGTGAGATCTTCGCATGCTTTTGATATTTTATGTTTCTTCATTACTGATTCAACTGACTATCATGCTTCGAGTGTTGCTATCTATTGAATTTTCTTTTTATGCTACTATTGTATGCTATATCCTTTTGTCAACAGGCTTGGCCTCGCATGTATACTGTTTATGCACCCTATTTATATGCTGAGTCTCCTTTTTTGACTGATTTTCAAACTTGTGACTAATTTTAAACTTTTCCTTTGTGAAATTCTGATTTCACTTGCCCGTTAAAGTTAACTGATTTCTTTTCTTATTTTGCCTTACTAAATCCTTTTCAAAATTAAAGTATCTCTGACCCTAGACTCGATTGCTAGCTAAATGTTTTACTACTTCTCTTATGGTAACTGTCAGCCTGCTGACAAATTGATTTCTTTCCTTGTTTTAAACCTGTCAATGACCGTTATGCAAATGCTCCCTTAATTAAAGGGAATCGCTTGTATAATTGATTTCGAATCACGATTGTTTCCATGTTTGTGGCTTATTACCTCTCTCTTACTCATTTTCAAAAAAACTATAAATACATTATACTTCTTTTCTTTCAAAGACACGAACACAAGGAATAACACTTGAGTTCAAACACACTCTACACTAAAACTCTCTCTCTCTCTTCTCTGCTACTACTATATTGCTGCCTTACCTAGTCGGCTGAAAGCCAAGGCTAGGCTGTGGGGAAACTTGCTTATTTTCTGCATTTTCATTTCTTACTGGTATGTTCTAATTAAGTTTTCTGCACTAACAACAATATGCTTATTTACTATTTCGTGCATTCTTGTCTGCCTACTGATTGTATTTAACCTAGTACCATTATTTAGCATGCTGTAATTTTCCTTCTCCTATTCTGGATCAGTGTATTATGACATGTGAATCTTAAATCCCTACCCCAATGCATTTAATACTTGTTGTTGGTTTGGGGCATGACAACATTAGAAATTGATGTGCATGACCCAAACTTGATCCTCCTAGGATCATAACCTCCATGTTTCCCTTATCTGTTGTGTGTTCTGGTTGATTTACAAGCAAGTCAGCAATTTCTATTGTTGTGCATGCCTAAAGTTAACCCATGCTCAAGTGTATAGGCTCCTTGCAATAGATTCCCAATCCCCTGCCCCCTTTGTATGAAGTTATTGACTCCCTGAAATTTTAATGGTTGTCTCCCATCACCCTTTCCCTCTCCCTTATTCCCTCATCTTTTAAAACTCTATTTCTGCACTTTCACTCTCTTTTTAGACTTAAGTTCTACCCCCCTCATGTAAGCCTTGCCTTGGGACCCATAAGCTCCCTCTGAACTTGGACACATGAGGGCTGGCATTTCCACATGGCACTCATCTCTATTCTGGTTGTGTAACTTGGGTGTGAGCACTTCCCGGGGTCCTATTGAGACCCTTAGGGAATTCTAACACACCTAGGTTTGAGAAAGGCTTTGAAATCAGTGGCATTGGCAATGATACTATTCCTTGCATATCTCATATAGAAAGTCAAATCAGGATTTCCTATGGTTGTAGCTTTTTCTTTAATTCTTTCTTTTGTAATGCGGTATTTCTGATTTGTAATAAGTTTTAATAAATATATGGGATTGGCTAGTAAAAAAGGGTTGGGTGATCATGCATGCTCAAGGGTAGAAAGCATGACTATAGGATTATTTTAAATTCTGTGTTCAATTCTACATTTTAGAGACCATGACTATAGGGTTTATCTCAATTTCTTCATGGTAAATGTCACACCTAGATAACATGCCTATATGACATATTTAAATTATGCATGACACTTAGATATCATGTTTTAGGTTCTAAACGGCAAAAAAATAAGTGTCATGTTCGTAATGCTGAAACCAGTAACATATAGAAATCATGCCTATAGGGATTTTTAAATAAATCTCATTCGCTTCATTCACATTCAATGTTAGATATCATATCCATAGGGTTTAAATCAGCAATAATAGATGCCATCACCTACTGCTAATTTCAAAGTTTTCCTTTGTAAAATTTTGATTTCACTTGCTAGTTAAAGTTAACTGATTTCTTTTCCTGTTTTGCCTTATTGAATCTTTTCCAAAATTAGAGTATCTCTCAACCTAGACTCTATTTCTAGCTAAATGTTTTGCTACTTCTCTTATGGTAATTTTCAGCCTACTGACAAATTGATTTTTTTCCTTGTTTTAAACCTGTCAATGCCTGTTAAGCAAGTGCTCCCTTAATTAAAAGGAATCACCTGTATAATTGATTTCGAATTGATTCTGAATCATGAGTGTTTCCATGTTTATGCCTTATTACCTCTCTCTTACTCGTTTTCAAAAAACTATAAATACCCTATACTTCTTTTCTTTCAAAGACACGAACACAAGGCATAACACTTGAGTTCAAATACACACTACACTAAAACTTCTCTTTTCTCTGCTACTACTATATTGCTACCTTACCTAGCCGGCTGAAAGCCAAGGCTAGGTTGTGGGGAGACTTTCTTATTTTCTGCATTTGCATTTCTTACTAGTATGTTCTAATTAAGTTTTCTGCACCAACAACAACATGCTTATTTACTGTTTCTAGCATTCTTGTCTGCCTACTGATTGTATTTAATCTAGTACCATTATTTAACATGTTGTAATTTTTCTTCTCCTATTCTGGATCAATGTATTATGACCTGTGAATCCTAAATCCCTACCCCAATGTGTTTAATACTTGTGGTTGGTTTGGGGCATGACAAAATTGGAAATTAATGTGCATGACCCAAACTTGATCCTCCTAGGATCATAACCTCCATGTTTCCCTTATCTGTTGTGTGTTCTGGTTGATTTACAGGCATGTCAGCACTTCCTATTGATGTGCATGCCCAAAGTTAACCCATGCTCAAGTGTATAGGATCCTTGCAATGGATTCTCAATCCCCTTCCCCCTTTGTGTGAAGTTATTGACTCCCTGAAATGTTAATGGTTGTCTCCCATCACCCTTTCCCTCTCCCTTATTCCCTCATCTCTTAAAACTTTATTTCTGCACTTTCACTCTCTTTTTAGACTTAAGTTCTACCCCCCTCATGTAAGCCTTTCCTTGGGACCCATGAGCTCCCTCTAAACTTGGACACATGAGGGCTGGCATTTCCATACGACACTCTTCTCTATTTTGGTTGTGTAACTTGGGTGTGAGCACTGCCCGGGGTCCTATTGAGACCCTTAGGGAACTCTGGTACACCCAGGTCTGAGAAAGGCTTTGAAATCAATGGCATTGGCAATGATATGGTTCCTTTCATACCTTAGATAGGAAGTCAAATCAGGCTTTCCTATGGTTGTAGCTTTTTCTTTCATTCTTTCTTTTGTAATTCGGTATTTCTGGTTTGTAATAAGTTGTAATAAACATTTAGGGTTGGCTAATAAAAAGATTTTGGTGATCATGCATGCTCAAGGGTAGAAAGAATGCCTATAGGACTATTTTAAATTCTTTGTGTTCAATTATGCATTTTAGACACCGTGACTATAGGGTTTATCTCGATTTCGTCATGATCAATCTCACACCTAGATAACCTGCCTATAGGACGTATTTAAATTATGCATGCCACATAGATATCATGTTTTAGGTTCTAAACGATTGAAAAATAAGTGTCATGTTTGTAATGCTAAAATCAGTAACATATAGAAATCATGCCTATAGGGATTCGTAATGCTGAAATCATTCACATTCAATGTTAAATATCATGTTCATAGGATTTAAATCAACAATAATAGATGTCATCACCTGCAGAACCTGAAATTGGTCTGTTTTAAAATCAGTCTATTCTGAATCAGTTTAAATTAATCTAAGTCACTTACTTAACGAAGTTTAGCAAGCATGCCTATAGGACCTCAAACAATTCGTTTTTACTATTTCACCGCATTCTAAATTAAGTAGATATCATGCCTATAGGACTCCGTCTAAACACTTAGCCAAGCCTTAGGTAATAACAGTAATAAAACTAAATACGCCTCTATTAACTAGTAACTGTTCCAACCAGTAGGCATGCCTGATTTGGGCTTCTTATCTGAGGTATCTGATGAATCTGGCTCTGATTCAAAATCCCTTGCTTTAGGACTTCTAAAAATTCAGACTTTGCTTTTGTTTGAGTCATGCTATCTAATTTCTTTGTTGAAGGAGTTATACCTGAGCCTTCACTGTTTATGTGTGTTCCCCAAAATGCAGTATGTGTTTTTGTATGTCGCCTTAGATTTTTATCCTTTGAAACCAATCAGTCTAATATCCTTTCCCTTTAGGAATAGTAGTCATAAGTACCTCCGGGACTAAGAAGAATGGGACGGGTAATAGCATGCAATAATAATTGAGACCACTCCGTGCATTAGTACCTTAAATGGGGTGGGAAAGGGTAGATATGGATATGATGACCGGTGCGCTAATACCACATGTACCCCCTCTCTTGAGGAGTGATTACCGGGTATTGCATTGATGTGATCCATATTAAATATAAACCTAGGACCCCTTCCTTACTTCCCTTTTCTTTTAAAATCATTGCAACTCCTTGCTTAAAATTAGCTCTTTTAATTGCTCCTTCCAACTTTGTTTACTTTCAAACCGGTTGTGTATTAAATTCCCTCTTATTTGAGCCTTATCTATTTGTATGTTAATTGCATCCCAAATTCACAATAACTTTCAAGCCAGGAACCACACTAGTGGATCCTGAGGGGTGCCTAACACCTTTCCCTTGGGATAATTTCAAGCCCTTAACCAATCTCTGGTTAATCAAACAAACTTAGAATTGAATCTCTATTGATGTCCTAATGCACCTTAACTCATTAGGTGTCGACTCCTTAAATGTAAACCCAGTTCCCAAAAGGAACGAGTTGTCCCATACCAAAATGTCATAAGCCCGATTTCCGCAGAGGAAAAAGGGGGCGCGACAGCATGGCGACTCTGCTGGGGAATATCTAGGCTTTTACCATTTCAGACTGTTATTGTGAATTCATACCTCTTTATATGCAATTACTTGTTTAATTCCTTTAAGCATTCAATCTCTTTTTCAATTGAAAAATTGACTTATCTTTTGTTTCTTTCCCTTACTACTACTTTAAATTTTGAAATTGTTGTATTTACTACTTTCTTAACCTGCAAATACGTGACAACATATTTTTAATTAGTGCGTAATCATGCTCAACGTCATATTTCACTCGTGCCAAACAAATACCATAGCAACGCTTATAATGAGTGGTTGGCTATTCCTATATTATTACCTCCCTAAATCCGAAAAAGACATATTTGCAATTAAACCAATCGATCAACGGTGTAGTCGACGGTTTCGTGCCTTTCCCCCTTGAGTTGTCTGCTCAAGGGTACCAGTCTAAAACCCATAGAAACCTTACTCTATTCAAACTATGCATGCATCATGGTCAAACCTAACCGAGTCAGTTATGTTGTCCGCATAATGACTCTTTAAGATAGCCTTATCCAAAGTCCACTGGGTTTCCCTAAACCCAAACGGACACTACCATGTTCAGTGCATTTATTTGGAGAACTAAATGCTTTATGCCAATTTTTGATATTAAATAGTCGAGTCTGGTGGGGGTAAGGGCCTAACCTTATTTGTATTGCTGAAATATAAGGCACGAAGTCCCTAGATTCGGCATGGTCACCAACATCTACCCAAAACTGCTAAGCTGGTGGAAAGATCTTCACTCTAATGATCAAACTCTTGTTCGAAAATATTTGGGAAACCTACCTTCTCTCCTGGAAATCCAACCTAACAACAAGATCATAGAAATTGCTACCTTGTTCTGGGATTTCATATTCCGCTTCGGAGACATTGAAATGACACCCTTGCTAGAAGAAATAAGAGGATTGGTCGGTATAGCGTGGGAGACTCCGGGTTTGTTAATGCCTGAGAACCACAAGGATAGAGGCTTCCTCAAAATGATAGGTCTGAAGAAGAATCCAAAACTGACATGTCTGAAAGAATCCTACATCCCTTTTGATTATTTGTATGAGAGGTACGGTTACCTGCAGAACCTAAAACTCGTCCATTTTAAAATCAGTATATTCTGAATCAGTTTTAAACAATCCAAGTCACTTACTTAACGAGGTTTAGCAAGCATTCCTACAAGACCTCAAACAATTCATTTTTACTATTTCACCACATTCTGAATTAAGTAGATATCATGCCTATAGGACTCCGTCTAAAAACATAGGCAAGCTTTAGGTAATAACAACAATAAAACTAAATGCGCCTCCGTTAACTAGTCACTGCTCCAACCAGCAGGCATGCCTGATTTGGGATTCATATCTGCGGTATCTGATGAATCTGACTCTGACTCAAATTCCCTTGCTTTAGGACTTCTAAAAATTTAGACTTTGGTTTTGTTTGAGTCATGCTATCTAATTTATTTGTTGAACGAGATATACCTGAGCCTTCACTGTTTATGTGTTCTCCCCAAAATGCAGTATGTGTTTTTGTATGTCGCCTTAGATTTTTATCCTTTGAAACCAATCAGCCTGATATCCTTTTCCTTTAGGAATAGAAGTCCTAAGTACCTTTGGGACTGATAGTAATGAGATGGGTAATAGCATGCAATAGTAATCAAGGCTAATCCGCGCATTAGTACCTTAAACGGGGTGGAAAAGGGTAGATATAAATATGATAACCGGTGCGCTAATACCACGTATATCCCCTCTCTTGAGGAGTGATAACCGAGTATTGCATTGATGTGATCCATATTAAATATAAACCTAGGATGCCTTCCTTTACTTCCTATTTCTTTTAAAAGCATTGCAACTCCTTGCTTAAAATCAGCTCTTTTAATTGCTCCTTCAAACTTTGTTTACTTTCAAACCGATTGTGTATTAAATTCCCTCTTATTTGAGACTTATCTGTTTGCATGTTAATTGTATCCCAAATTCACAATAACTGTCTGGCCAGGAACCATACTAGTGGATCCTGAGGGGTGTCTAACACCTTCCCCTTAGGATAATTTCAAGCCCTTACCCAATATTTGGTTAATCAAACAAACTTAGAATTGAATCTCTATTGGTGTCCTAATGCACCTTAACTCATTAGGTCGCGGCTCTTCAAATGCAAACTGAGAAAACCGAAAAACCAACATAAACCGAATCGAGAAAAACCGACTTAATTGGTTTGATTTGGTTCTAATATTTGAAAAACCAACTTACTTGGTTTGGTTTCTTTTTAGGGAAAAACTAATCCAAATCAAACCATGAACACCTAATATCTATCGGGGCTAATTTTGTAGCTGATGGTAATAATATGCGCTTGTGCCTTTTAGTTGTTCTTGGAGTATTGCACCAGATATTGTGGTGGAGTTTCATTTCCTCGCTTAATTTATAGCTAGTTTCTTAGAAGAAAATAAAAACTACCAATAGTGCACAACGTCTGTATAGAAAATCAAACCAATAAGTCATGCAACACTTTTCATTTATTTCTAGATTAATAACCTACGATATTAATTCTATCGGAAATCCTTAACCTTTTTCAAATCAAAGCTACATAATTGGCGTCTACATAGTGAAAGTACAAGAGGGGATGAATTATCAATTTTTCTTTTTATAAATTAGTAGTTGACAAGTTTACCAAGTAGTCGGCTGAAAGTAGAGGCAAGATAGAGTTAAAGATAGAATGTAAAGTGCAGAAATAAAATGACACCCAGATTTTTATACTTGGTTCGGATTCAAAGTGAATCATATACTAATACCTTTTGGGTTGCTAGGGTATTCTCTCTCAAAGTTTCTTGAATAACTTCGAACAAGTATGTTGATGTTATATCGAACACCAACTCTCTTTTGGTTCTAAGCACACTCGTAGTAATTGTGATACAATGCCTCACAAATGTTTTTCTTTCTTTCTTCTCTCTACTAATTACACAGTAAACTATACTCAGATTACAATGATTGTTTAGAGTAGAACAAAGAGAACAAAGTTGGCTTATACAAAGTATATCTTCTCTTCTTGATGATATATGAACTAATTACTAGGTTTTATCCTAGTTTGAAGAATATAGAAGAAGTGAGAGAAAAGCAGAGAGATAGAGAGGAGCGTGTAGGGAAGAAGAAGATGATTTCATTTTATTAGTTTAATCTGTACACATAGGTGAGGTATTTATACACGTGTATTTAGTTTTCTCTAACTAATTCTAACAGCTAGGATTAGAGGTTAATAACTAACTTAACTAATATTAGAAAATTACATAACTACCCTCTTTTCTTTAGGCTATGTTACATCTTTCTCTACACTCCCCCTCAAGCTAGGTACCGAGAACATATTGAGAACACTTAGCTTGGAATAAAGATATTCATGCTGGATCTTGTTAAGCCCTTTAGTTAAAAGATCTACAGGTTGTTCTTTAGTAGATATGTATGTTGTCTTGACTAACCCTTGCATGATATTTTCTCTAATGAAGTGACAGTCGATCTCGATATGATCTGTCCTTTCGTGATAGAAAGGATTAGCTGCAATTAGCATTGCAGCTTTGCTAATACTGAATACTTCCAAAGGTAGTGAGATATCAATTCCCACTTCTTTAAGAAATCCAACTAGCTAGATAAGTTCTGCCACAGTTGTTGCAAGACTTTTATACTAAACTTCTGCTGAGCTTCTTGAAACTGTGGTTTGTTTTTTTATTTCCATAATATTAAGGAGTCTCCAAATTTGACTAGGCATCCTGAGATAGATTTCCTTGAGTATAGGCAGGCAGGCCAGTCTGCATCACAATATGCTGAAATAGTACTGTTGAATTTACTGGGAAGTAGTATTCCTTGTCCTGGACTGTTCTTGATGTACTTTACAATCCTTAGAGTTGCTTTTATGTGAGACTTATTTGGTCTTTGAAGAAACAAGCTTAGTGTTTATACACTGAATGAAATGTCTGGCATTGTCATTATTAAGTATAGGAGTTTACCTATCAGTCTTTGATAAGGGGTTGCATCTATCAGTTCTTCATCTAACAATGTAGCAGGCTTAGTTTTCCTGAGATATTCATCATATTCTGTTGTGAGCTTCATATTCACATCCAGTGGTGTAATTGTTAGTTTAGCAGCTGCAAGACCTATTTCAGAAATAAGTACTAAAGCATATTTTCTCTGATGCATTAGTATTCCTTGTTTTGATCTAGCAAACTCTATACCTAAAGAAATATTTCAGTTCTCCTAAGTCTTTCATTTTTAAAGACCATTGCATATTTTCTTTGGTTTCTTCTATTAACTTCAGACAGTTACCAGTAATAAGCATATCATTTACATACCAAAACTATTATGATACCTTTTGCAGTCTTCTTAAAGAACAGAGAGTGGTCGTGTTGACTTTGCTGAAGTTGAGAGCTTAGTAATGCTTCTGTTTGCTTAGCATTCCATTGTCGTAGAGCTTGTTTTAAACCATACAAGGATTTAATAAGTCTAGACACTTTATTCTCCCCCTGACTTGTGAATCCTTATGGTAGAGTCATATAGATTTCATCAAGCAAATCTCTTTGTAAAAAGGCAGTATAAACATCCATTTGATGGATATGCCAGTTTCTTGTAATAGCTGGAGAGAAGATTTCTTGATAGTCTATTCCTTCCTTTTGACTGAATCCTTTTGCTACTAACCTGGCTTTGAATCTTTCTATTTCACCTGATGCCTTGTACTTGATTTTATAAATCCATTTGCACCCTATTGGAATCTTGTCATCAGGCAGTGTTACTGTATCCCATGTGTGGATGTTTTGTAAATCTTCATTCTCAGCTTTCATTGCATCCAACCACTTAGGATCTTTCACAGCTTCTAAATAGAAGGTTGGCTTAATAATGTTTGAAGCAGCTGTCAAATAAGCTTGATACATAGAAATTAACTTTTCATAGGTTAAGAACTTTGATATGGAATAAGGTTCATCATGTGTAGCACTTAGTGAAGCAAAATCTTTCATCCATATAGGTGGTTTCTTTCCTCTACCTGACTTTCTGATATCTTCTTGGTCTGAGAGACTGTTAAGTAGTTGGATGTAGGGATTCTTCAGGAAAGGATTTGTCATGTTGTGTGTGAGCTTGTTGTGAGGCCGGAATTGAGGATGATGAATGGGTCAAAACTAGACTGGAGCAGTTGAGCTTAATCGATGAAAAGAGATTGGCAGCAGTATGCCATGGCCAGTTGTATCAGAAAAGAATGGCAAGAGCATACAATAAGAAGGTGCGCCCCAGAAAGTTTGAAGTCGGGCAACAAGTATTGAAGCGGATTCTCCCCCATCAGGTCGAAGCAAAAGGCAAGTTCGCCCCAAACTGGCAAGGGCCTTACATTGTGACCAGAGTATTATCCAACGGCGCCTTATGTCTGACAGATATCGAAAGAAGATGCGTCGACATGGCTATCAATTCCGATGTGATCAAGAGATACTATGTGTAATTTCTTTGATCTTGGCAGTCATTTATTCGTTTGTGTGTATTTGGTTCTATTGGATAATGAAATGACGAAGGCAGTTCTTTCTTCCATCCAAATACTTTTAACCTTTGCTTACCCTTTTGAGCCTTACTTATTCCTTCATACCCCTCTCTCGGAATCATCAAAGAAAACAAAAA
>MU783068.1:13416-29321 GCA_026770625.1 Nicotiana glauca | reverse complement strand
ACCTTTTGGATTATTTGAGGTTTTCCAGTGGTTTTCTGGAGAATCTAATATGATAGGGTGATAGAGGAGAAAGAGGAGGTCATAGGGTGTTCGTGGCGGACTGATTAATGGAGGTAGTTTAACCATCGCCGGCGAAGCTCAGGCAGTGTAGAGAGAATGATATGGCGGCTAGGGTTTTCACTCTGAGACGATGAGTGTATAATGTGTATGTAATGTTTTGATTGTATATTTAAAAGCCTCGGATGATCTGGAACCGTTGGATTAAATGTACCAACGGTCCAGATGCAATTACACCCAAAACGACGTCATGTGAATTAATAAGGCTCTCATCCTCAACCGTTAGATGAATCAAACGAACGGTCTTGATTGTTTTAGATGAACGACGTAGTTTCATTTTTAAACAACCGTTATTCCTGGGCCGTTTGATCAATTAATCGACGGTCCAGATTCAGCTTCTTTGAACGGTGTCGTTTGTTTATGTATAGGCGGACCGGCTGTATTATTTTGGGCTTGGCCTGGGTGTTATATCATTTGGGCTACTGATTTTGTTATTTGGCCCAATTTTTGTTGTATTGCATTTTTTTATTTATACACTGTATTTTCTTGATGTATTTTTTTGTATTATATATTTTTTATTTATTTTCTTTTCTATATTTTTGTATTACTCCTGTATTTATTATTCCTTATATTTTCTTTGTATTTTTCTTTTAATTTTCTGATTTTCTAGAATTAAAAAGTAATTAATTTCTATTTTTTGATATTTTCTAATTAGTATAAAATGGTACTTTGTTTTGATTTTCTTTGATTTATTTTCCAAAAATAAAAATAAATCCTGGTATTTACACACAATTATCAACAAGTTTCCACACAAAAATTATTTTTGCATATATTTTTGGAATAATTTGCTTGGGGCAAAAATCACGTGCTCACACTCCTTGTCTACAAACTCTTTCAATGGTCGCACCAGACCGTTGTGGGAAACATGTGCTTTTAAAGGCTTGTCATCTCAGAAAATTGAGCAGTCGAAGGCAAATGGCGGAAGCTAAAGTGCCTGGAACAATTGAAATTGGTCAACGATATTCTTTACATGGATTACATGCTTCATCTCCCTCCAATGTTCTTCAGACTTGTTTATAATTTTAGGAACTTAACCTTGGAAAATACAATGTGTGATTGGAGTTAGGAAAAAACATTGGAATATTTGGAGCGCCTTCAAGTACTAAAGTTGAAAGAGAATGTTGTTTACCGGTAAAATAGTTGAATATATAGCGTAGTTTATAGAAAATTAAGTTGATTTGATCCCAAAATAATAAATAAATTAAATAAAATGCAAGACTCAACATTTAAATCGAGATAAGATAGCGGGCAACTTGGTTCCAGGAGCAAGGCTTCAGAAAATTGCAATAAGAATATTGATAGACAGAAAATAAAGTATTATTTTGCTTGGAACAATGTGTAGCATAAGTTCGTCAGAAATTTCGTGTCTTACAATGGCTATTGAAGTCACTATTTATAGCTATACCTAGGGAATAAGATTCTAGGATCAAGCCCCTCTTAAATGACAATAATAGGGGCCATTGATGAATATATAACGGCAGACTATGAATGCCAAAATTTTCTGTAACAGATTGTATATTTAATACTGAGGAATATTTTCATTGAATAACATTTGCTGGCAAATATTTGTTTGCCCTCGTTAAGAATGTTCCCTTCGGGGCCTGCCCGGTGCCAACCGAAGTTGTTGTCCTCGGTCTTGGTTTCCACTCGCTTCATCTTCCGTCTGTCTCCAGTTTCACGCATTATTCTCTCATTTGAGTATTTGATGTGAACGGATTTTATCCTATAAAGATAGTCCCCCTACTTTCCGGTGGCACATCTTTGTGTCATCGAAAAGTTTGTGAACATTCCTTTCTTGGCGGAAAATTTTCTGAACCCTTCTGAAAAGATTTTGAAGCTTGATTAGACACACGTCTCTCCACATTTAATATCCCGAACACCTGTTACTTCATGATTTAGAAATATTTTCACCGGTTCTCAAGGTAATCATTGCCATGATTTTAAACGCCTATTTCTTTACTTATAGGCCTCATTTTTCTTCTTTTACCTTTCACAGTTCTACAAACTCTCTCAACTGGCTCCAAATATGGGTGGAAGACCAAAATCATGGTAAGTTGACTCGCAAAACTAATTTTGTCCTCATCTCATTTTTGTGCATAAGAAAATTGGTTAACCTTTTTTTTATTGAATTTAGGTCTCCCACAAGGGCTCTGTTACCATCCCTGAGGAGGATGTTTTTGGTGATCCCGCGGAGGCTGCGAGGTTGCTAAAGGAGGCATTCACCCGAACTGGTGCCATCGGATTTGCTTCTGGTGCAATTGCTTCCTCTCAGAGTCCTAGGCCAAAGAACAAGCAACTAAAAAGGCGGCATTCTTTATCGGCCAAGGACAAAAGTAAAAAGGTGAAGAAAGTCGCGCCCGAGCCAGCCACAGTCACTGTGGTGATTCATGATGATGGGGAAGCCAATGATGAAGGGGACAATGACTTTCCCTACAAAGGAGACAACTACCTTCATCAGCTCAACAAAATGATTAATCTGAAGAGCTTATAACCCTAACCGGGGACGTTGCCCAAGCGCTCTAGGGAGAGTTCGACTTGGTGGAGAATGCCAATTCTCCCTTTCGAGTCCCAATTGCTGCTCTCGGTACTATGAGGCTTAGTATCAGGCCTCTTCCATCTTATGTTCGTGAGAAACCTACAACCAGCATTGCCTTTGCCGCAACTACTTCTCAACCCATAACACCATCAGCATCATCTCCTTTCACGGCGGCCATACCTTCGTCACTAGCAACTGCTACATCACCCCCACTGGCCATAGACATCGGAGAGGAGGATGTCCTTCCTCCCCAGTCCCCAGACCATGGGAGTTTAGGGCACAACTATTTGCCCCCTTCTGTAGATCCCCATAGGAGGAGAATTGTATCCCACTCAGTATCTACTGATTGCCATCTACTGTCCTGAGCGGTGGAACTCGCCAATTACCTAAAGCCGCTGGCTTCAAAGAAATACAAGAAGAGAATACACTCTATTTCGGGGGAGTGTATGATAAACAATGCCATGCACAATGCAGCAGTGATATGGTACTTGTTCTTTTTACTATTTATTTCCTCTTGAATTGCTATGACAAAATTTTTGATTTGCGATTTTGCTTCGCATGCCAACTTCCTTGCTTCCAAGGTCCTTCAGAAGTTGATCCTTGATAAAGAAAAGCTTACGTCCGAGCGGGATCAACTGTTGGCCAAGAGGGACCAAGTTGTTACTCGCCTCCCAGTGCTGGAAGCACAAGCTGCTGAAGCCGGTGAGTTGGAGGTTCGGTTGTAACAGAGTGAGTAGGAAGGGGTGGACCTTAGCTAAGAAACCCCCCATTTAAATGTATAGTTTCAGGAAGCCAAGGCTAAATTGTCTGAGGTTCAAAATGTTGTGTTTGCTGCTTCCGAGCGCGAGGCTGCCTCAATTGAGCGAGTAAATAACCGGGAGGCACCTTTGAATTCCAAGACCATAGAGGCTGCTGCTATCGAGGAGAAGCCTGCCCAGAGGCAGAATAATTATAGAAGGATCATGGAACACAATAAGGTTCATATAGCCACTATCCGTGATCTTGACCTTAGCCTTAGTGCCTCTAGATCCGAGCAGGAAAGCCTTTCGAGCGAGGTTGATCGACTAAAATCAGAACTCCAGCACCAAGCGGATTCCCTCATTTATTGAAAAAAATACATTCTATGTATAGCATGAGGAGAAAAAGCTTGGAAGAGGCCAAAAACAGGCATCATTGATTTTGATGTCGAAATTGCCAAGGCCCGAGAGCTGGAGTCAACCGCTTGAAGATGCCTCCCAGCTCAGCCCAATGCCTGACTCTTCTAGTTCCGGTTCCGATTTCTTGGGAATCAAGAAGGAACTTGAAGAGGATTATGGTGAAATCCAAGACCCGACGACATATCCGCCTACTTCTCCTAGGAGTGCAAATGCTTCTCTTCCCTCGAGTTCTAGGGGCCATATAGCTTAGGTTTTTGCGTTATTTTTCCTTTGTTGTTTTCTTTATGTATTTTTGTACATGTGCTACTTGGAACGTTTGATATATAAAAGTTCTTTTCATTTAAGCATTGTGCAAAGTTTACTTTTTTCGTCGAATTATCCAAGGCTTTGTGTGCATTTTTCCCCGATAATATTTGGTTTCTTGGCATAAACTCTTCCGGAACCAACCCTTTACTATGAGGGTTTCATAAGAGAGGGACCTCTTATGTTTATTATTCTCTTGAAGAGCACGTCTCCTGTTCATTTCGGCACTAGCATTTGAAGTACTTGATTAACTTTCAAATGATAAAATCAAGTAATCGTTTGGTAAAGAAACAAGATAAAAATGAAAGGACTTTATTTTATTCCATCTATCTTCAAAAGTACCTAAGAATTTGTTTTGTTGTTCGAAAAGAGATTGACATTACATGTGCGAATTTGTACAACTTGTTTTTGCGGGGCTGGCTGCACAGTCTCCGGTCCCAATGAGACACTTTTGTTCCCAAATTTTGTAGTCCCTATTTCTGTGGCAATCAGGTTAACATATTTTCATATCATTCCCTAGTGTTCAAATGTGAATAATGCGAATTGGAACACTGGAAGTCTTATTCCTTTGACGATTCCACTACTGAATGGTCGGTAATCTTTGGTCCGGTAGCAAGCTTCGTTTCCCATTAGGAACTTTGCTACCGAGCGAAATATTACCTAATCACCCCAGTGGCTTGTAAGGAAGGATAACTCGTAAATGGTTGGATAGCCTCCAACCGATAGCAAGCTTCATTTCCTATTAGGAACTTTGCTATCGAGCCAAAGACTATCTAACCATCCCACAATGTCTTGTCATTTTCATGCCTTGTCATTTAAAGGTCTCCGTAGTATGGTTTCCATTGTTGCCTCATTAAAAACCTTGACATAAAAACCCAATTGATATAAAAACTGGACTAAGGGGAAAAAGAGTGCAGCACATACTTTCAGCGCAAGCGGTGCTCATCAGTAATAATACCTTTTTAGGTGAGTCACGTTCTAGTTGCTCGGTAATTTGACTCTATCTTGGCTTTCTAGCTCGTATGATCCTTTCCTGGTGACGGCTGAAACCCGGTAAGGGCCTTTCCATGTTTGACCCAGCTTTTCTTCGTTGATCTCCCGGGTGTTTTGAGTAACCTTTTTTAAAACTAAGTCTCCCACTTTGAAATAATAGAGATTGGCTCTTCGATTATAGTATATTTCCATTCTTTGTTTCTGGGCTACCATCCTTAAGTGTTCCAAGTCCCTACGTTCCTCAAGCAGTTCCAATTTGACTAGCAATACTTCATTGTTTGTTTCTTCGTTCGCCCGAAAGCACCTCAAGGTAGGTTTTCCTATTTCCACCGGGATCAGAGCCTCCATATGCGAGAGAAAAAGGTGTCTCTCATGTGCTTGACTTGGTCGTTGTCTGGTATGCCCATAACACTCGTGGTAAATCTCGAGCCATTTACCTTTGGCTGCTTCTTATATCCTTTTGAGGTTTTGGATAATCACCTTATTTATTGATTCGGGTTGGCCATTTGCGTTCGGATGGTATGGTAAAGATGTGATTATTTTAATTTTCAAGTCTTCCAGGAATTTTGTGACCTTTACGCCTATGAAATGTGGTCCGTTGTTGCAGACTATCTCCTTCGATATTACAATACGGCAAATTATGTTCTCCCACAAGAAATCAACCACTTCACGCTCGCCGGTTTTCTAGTAAGGACCTGCTTTAACCCACTTAGACAAGTAATCAGTTAAAATCAAAAGAAACCTTACCTTACCGAGAGCCAGCGGCAGCGGACCGCCTATGTCTATCCCTTATTTTATGAATGGCCATGGTGATAATACCGAGTGCAATAACTCAGCCGGTTGGTGTACTAATGGCGCATAGCATTGACACTTTTTGCATTTCTAAACGAACGCCTTAGTGTCTTGTTCCATTCGGGGCTAGTAGTATCCTGCCCTAACTAATTTTAACACCAACGAGTCCGCACCTGAATGATTTCAATCGATTCCTTTGTGAACTTCTCTCATGATGTAAGTAGCCTCGGAGGCTCCTAAGTATCAGGCCAACATGCCTTGGACTGACCTTCTAGATAACTATCCTCCCTAGAAGCTGTAGCAAGCTACGTTGGTGTGGAGTGCCCGGGATGTCTTCGGGTCCTCGAGTTGTTTGTCGTGCTTAAGGTAGTCAATGATTTCATTTCTCCAGTCCCAGACCAAGTTAGTCACATTTACTTCATAATAACAGTCTACATCCAATACTGAGTGCATGAGTTGTACGACCGTACTGGAATCTGATCCCTTTATTTCTATGGACGAGCCCAGATTGGCCAGTACGTCTGCTTCCGCATTTTCTTCTCTTGGGATGTGGGTGATTAACCATTCCTTGAACTATGCCAGCATAGTTTGAACTTTCACCATATATTGTTGCATGTGTTTCTCTTTGATGTCTAAGATTCCGTATACCTGATTTACCACTAGTTGGTAATCGCATTTGATATCAATGACCTCGAAATCTAGTCCCCAAGCCATTTTATGTCCTGCAATCAAAGCCTCATACTCGGCTTCATAGTTATTCAAGGGAACAATTCTTATGGCCTACCTCAGGATTTCTCCCGAGGGCGTAATTAAGACTATCCCAAGCCCTAACCCTTTTACGTTGGAAACTCCGTCCTTGAACAAGGTCCAAACTCTTGATATCATTTCCAATACTATCATCACTTACTTGGTGGCCAAAGACAGTAGCCCGGGACTGAAATCAGCCATAAAGTTGGCCAAAACTTGTGATTTGATCGCAATCCTAGGTTTATATTTGATGTCAAACTCACTCATTTCGACTGCCCACTTGGCCAGTCGACCTGACAATTAAAGTTTGTGAAGGACATTCTGCAAAGGAAAAAGTTGTCACCACGGCTATCGGGTGACATTGAAAATAATGCTTAAGCTTTCGAGCTGTGATTACGAGAGCTAAGGATAATTTTTTGAGGTGTGGATAACAAGTTTTCGCTCCCGTTCAAATTTTGCTAACATAATAGATAAGAGATTGCGCACCTTCTTCTTCCCGGACTAGAACGACACTTACCACAATCTCTGAGACTGCTAAGTTAATTAGCAACTATTCACCTTCCTCTGGTGTTGATAGTAACGGAGGGCTTGATAAATATAGTTTGAGGTCTTCTAGGGCCTATTGGCATTCCGGAGTCCATTTGAAGTTGTTCTTCTTCTTCAGAAGTGAGACAAAGTGATGACATTTTGCTGAGGACCGGGAAATAAACCTAATTAGAGCGGCCAATCTTCCAGTTAACCTTTGGACATTTTTCAGCTGGACCGGAATGTCCTCGATAGCTATAATCTTCTCGGGATTGACTTCGGTCCCCCTTAGTGACCCCAGGAAACCCGAAAATTTATCAGAGCTGACTCTGAATGCACACTTTTCGGGGTTAAGCTTTATGTTGTGCTTCGTTAGGATGTCAAAGGTTTCTTTGAGGTGTTTCATATGGTCACATGCGTTCAACAACTTAACCAACATATCATCTACGTGCACTTCCATTGTTTTCCCTATTTTCTTTTCTAACATTTTGATCACGAGCCTTTGATAAGTGGCTCCAGCATTTTTAAGCCGAAAGGCATCACATCGCAGAAATATGTGCTAAAGTTCAATATGAATCAAGTTTTTTCCTGATCCTCTAGGTTCATTTTGATTTTTTTGTACCCGAAATAGGCATCAAGGAAACATATCAACTCGTGCCCGGCTGTTGCTTCAATCATTTGATCAATGTTTGGCAATGGGAACAAGTCTTTTGGGCACGCCTTATTCAAATCCTTATAATCTACACATATGCGAAATTTATTATTCTTTTTTTGAACCACTACTACGTTATCTAGAAAGTCGAGATATTTTACCTCCCGGATCGAACCAATATCAACAAATCGAGTTACCTCTTCTTTGTAAACCTTGTTTCTGACATCAGCGATTGGGTGCTTCTTTTGCCTTACAGGAGGGATGTTGGGATCTAGGCTTAACTTGTGCATGACCGATTATGGCGGGATACCAGTCATATCCGTGTGCGACCATGCAACATAATCAGCATTAGTTTTAAGAAATTCTGTAAATACTGACTTAAGTTTGGGGTTTAAACTTGTCCCCAAGTGGAACCTCCTTTCTAGGAACTTTTCGAACAATACAGTTCAAGTTCTTCCATTGTGGATTTGGTTGTGTCTGTTTCTTACGGTACTTGGAAATACCTTGGTATCTGATAGGATTCCGATGGCTCCTACCCTTTGTCATCTTTTTTTGATTCGGGAGGAGGCATCGATTACTATAATTGCTATGATGCGTGTTCCTTCCCTTTTTTGCTAGAAACCAAGACCGTATTCATCTCTCTTGTTGCAGGTGATACACTCAAATTACACTTTAATTAAATAGTTTAAGGTGGTTGGTGTCAAATATAATAACCCAACAAGGTTGGGGTCGAATCCCACAGGGAATAGGTGTGAAAAGGTTACTCGATTAGTCACTTAACTTAAGTCGTAATTCTATCCGGTTAATTGTAATAAGGATATGGTATGATTGTGAATTGAAGAAATAACTAATTGTGATATTGAGAAGGTAATTAATTTGATTAAAGAAACCAAGGTTGTCTCCCCTTCAATGAAGTGTAATGCTATCGGTGTTAATATGATATATTTCTAATGGAAGGATCTTTTGATATGCAAATGATTTCTTAATGACTACCCAATATTTTCCAATAGTTGGGTAGTATTTCCTCTTTATGATTTTTTCAAATATAAAAGAGTTGCAATTAAGAACAATCAATATATGCCAAATAAAACCCACTTATTCCTAAGCGATTCTATTAAACAAGGTTTAAAGCCTTGAGTCTTTGATATTTACTTCTACCAAATTCTAACCCACTTTCCTAAGCAAAGTAAGAATTTAATGGCACTTGTTAATGTTTGCAACCACCAATAATAAATGATGAATGGGAAGTAAATAAATATCAACCAACCATTATACATATATTCAATGTTAAACACTCATTAACATAACACCCATTTAGGGTCCTCAACCTTAGTATTTAAAGTTAGCGAAACATACTAGAACACAAAAGGATGAGAATATTTAATGCCATAAAGCTTACAAAGTGCAAGATTCTTCCTTCAAAAGCTTCCAAAAGAGAGGAATAATAATGTATTGGATTGTAGCTCCAAAATTAGACAAGATGCCCCCAGAAAACCCCAATAAATCTATTTATAGTGGGTCAAAACTTGGGATAAAAATCAGACAAAAATACCCTTTCATGTTAAATATGCGATCGCATATCTGTCGCATAACAGACATGCGGTCCGCATTCTTAACATAGCTATCGCATCTTCAAACCCTAGTTTCCAGGCCTTCATCGCATTCACGTTTTGTGGTCCGCATTGTAGGTATGCGATCGCATTTTGCATTGTAGATATGCGATCGCACTTCGCGTCATATTTTCCACCTTCAGCAACTTTCATAACGAGTTTGCAGTCCATTATGCGGCCCGCAAACCTGTTATGCGATCGCAGACTGGAGTGGATTTCTTTCACTGGACTTTGGCCAACAAATTGTTACGATTTGCGATCCCTTTGAGCATTATGCGGCCCGCATGTTGGATTTGCGGTCCGCATTTCCACATTTGCAATGCATTTTGCTCTTTACTTGTCTTTTTGTGGCTTTTTTATTTCATTTCCATGCTCCTAAGTGCTCAAACCTCATACACTGCGAAAATACTAAAATTACATAAGTATAAAAGATAATTGCATTTAAAACAAGCTAAATTCTAAGCAGTTTGTATTAAATATGCCGAAATTCTCCAGCACATCAACACCCCCAACTTAAACTCTTGCTTGTCCTCAAGCAACTAAAACGACACTATCTTATTCTAGACTCCATCTAAAAGATATGAAACAATAGTGATCGTGGACCGTGTTCGTTGTCAGTAATACAAGCATGCATTTTCGATTGTTTACCCTTCCTGAACCATCAATATTTACAAAGAAACTAATAAACTTGTGAAACTTTGAGACTCGGCCAATTTGATAAAATGTTACCCTCAGCTGAGTTCACTTGCATTTGACTCAAAAACTCACTTCTGTCCAACCTCACAATTCATGTGCCCTTACTAGAAAGAAAGTCGCAAACTCACAATATTTACAATGACAACAAAAAGAGACGAATTCACAAATACACTCACTCTCAAAAAGAGTTTCAAGTGTTACAACATACCATACCATAGGCTTGCTCTTATTTTAATTCATCGCTTTATTCTAAGAACGTTCGGTTGGATATCCCATAAGGACTTTTTAAACTTGTAATGTAGGTTTAGGGAAGGGTCGGATAAGCATTTGTGTACAAGTGACTACACCCTCCTTGAACACTACTTACATTTTTCTTTCTTGTTGCTCTTTGTTTCTTTTCAAACCACATAGCTCTCATTAGCTTCTACTTTTCCAACATTGAGCCACCTCAACAACCTCTTTAATTCTCTTCAAGACTCCATATGTACATATACTTACAACTCTTTTTTTTTCTTTTCTCTTGCAATTTTTTTTATTTGCTTTTGGAACTTGAGTAGTTTCACACTTTGAGGTACACTTTCCTACACTCGCTGTACAACCTTGCCAATTTCCGGCTTGACACCATACCACAACTTAGGCTTTTAGCCTCATTCTCAATGTTCAAGGAGGAACGGGTTCAAAAGAGGGAATTATTTTACAAAAGGGAAAGGTTTGTAATGAGGTAGCCAAAATAAAATGTTAAAGGCTCAAGTGGGGTGACTAGTGATACTATCTGTAAAATGGGTGGCTTGAAAGGCTAACTGGTTTTCCAAAATCACAAAGACGGCCTAAAGTCATTTCTCCAACCAAATGTAATTATTATAAGCATACAAAAACCAACTGGGCAAGTTCTAGATGGCAGAAGTAAACACAAGAATTATTTACACAAAGACTCACACACATGGCACACGAACTGTTTGGCTCAACATAGTTTTTATCCCTCGAATCAACACTTGGCAACTCAAAGCTTTCATCATATATACAAGTATAACTCTAGGTAGACATAGAGTCACAGAGCGAGCCTCAAGTTCACACAGTTGATATCTTTGTTTTTTTTATATTAATAGAAGGGTGTTGGCTATATACAGACACACATGCTTGAAACTAGACAATTACACCAAACCGGTCAACATGTTTCAGTCTACTGTCCTGGTTCTACTATTACACCTTTGGAAAAGAACCCGGCAAAAAACCCAAGGGGAATTCATTGCTAATTACTAAAGATGGGCATGCAATTATCTACTTGTTTTTATTTTTTTAATAAACAAAGATAACTTATGTACTAAAACCACAAAACACCAATATATACAGAATCACAAAACAAAATAAATACAGAACTTTGCTTATATAACACAAAAACATCAACATATACAACAGTTGCCAATTTCATAAAAATTATATACAAGGCTACCACCCCCAACTAAAAAGCATGCATTGTCCCCAATGCATAAGAATGTAAAACATAGTTTAGGGGCTCTCTAAGGTGCACTAAGCTCTATGGGAGTCGGAAGCCGGCTGAGTGATGGTGGGGTTACCCTTTGATGCTGAAGCTGGGACCAATGAGATATCGGCCTGAGGAGTGACCTCCACTGATGGAGGAGGGATCTCTGGCTGAACCAATACTGGAGTTGGGGCCTGTGAGTTTCTAGCCTCACCCGCTAATGGCTGAGTGGTCGATAGATCTGCTGGGGTGACCATGTCTGCTAGCAAATGTTCTATTGCCACCTGAATTGTTGTTTGTTCTTCATCCTCAATTGTAGAGGCAGCAATCTTCTTGCCCTTCTCCTGAGGGCCATCATCCTCCTCGGACCATGAATTCTCCTCATCCTCTCCCTCGTCTGCCTCCTCACCCTCGGACTCTGTAGAGTGCCCGAAATCCTCCTCATAAGGAATATCAATACGCGCAGGGGGAGCTGGAAGTTGGGAAGCCCCGGCAGTCGGATGTGCAATGTCTGTCATTAGTGAGGAGAAGTCAACATCCAAGCCAAGTGTTGCTGTGTCTGCTCCCTGCTCACCTTTCTTGGGCAGGAAGGATGATAGATCGAACTCCAGAGTCTGGATCTTGTGGAGCTCAGTCTTCATAGTAGAAACTTCCTCACGTAGCTTTGGCAAGTCACTAAGCTCACCCCACTCTATCTTCTCAACCCTCACCTCAAGTTATTGCAGACGCTCCCCGTAAGATGTTTGTTGTTGTTGGAGTGCTGTCACTAAGGACTGTATAGGAGTCAAAGCCTTTCTGATGAGGGTAGGCAAGTTCTTCAGAAGCTGGTCTACTTTAGCGTTGGCATGCTGAGCTAAGAGACCAATCCTCGAAACGGTTGGTAGTGCAGCAGAAGGCTAAGAAATGGTGGACTGAGAGGAGGGTTGTGAAGTGGAAGTGGATATAACTAGAGCCTGAGAGGACACAGCAGTCTGGGAATTTGAGAGCTCTACATCAGCTGGAACCTGTGTCTGAACCTCTGGGGGAGCAACAACATCACTAATGCGCATGATATCAATATCCTTCAGTGCCTTCCCTGTCTTGTCAATGTGTGGCATAGTAAGGACGTTCATAACCGCACAGAGGGCTGTGATCAAGCAGGGGAATGGAAGTGAAGTTCTTGTCTGCTTTGCCCGGATCCCTAACTCTCAGAAGATAAGAGCACACACATCAATCTTGATTCCCGCCATAATGCATGCAATGAGAGGAGTTTTCTCAGTACCTATGGCAGTCTCATTTCTGGACAGTATCAGTCGATAGGTGACAAAGCTAAGCCAAAATCTACCCTTTCATGTGAGATCCTCCTTGAATATTTTGTGCACAGGGTTGATCCAAGCAGGGGTCCCCTTTGCTATCACAAAAGCTATCCAACTACACTCATTCTCCCGGTTTGCCCATTTGGCGACATACTCAGTTGTGCCCGAGCTCCATCCAGGGAAGTAAAACTCATTGATTATTTCACTGCTGCAGAACACATTCTTCCCCCGAACCAATATAGTGTCACAGAAAATCCTATTGTGCTTGCGGTGAGCAGTCTTGGAGGCTCATACGAGGCTTAGAACTCACGGACAATAGTTTCATTATAGTCATCAGGCAGCTCAGTGAAGCACTCCCATTTTCTTGCTTTGATGTTCTCCCATATGTGGAGGTACTGCTCTTGTAGCCCATTCAAACTCAGTTGTTTTTCGGCCAGGATTTTCCGTTTTGGTAGCCCTTCTCTATATAGCTCCCTGGACCCTTCGGCCCCAAACTGAGTTGGAAGTCATCTCCTCTTTTCCTTCTTGCCTCAGCTTGTAAGTCAACCGAGGGCAAGGTCTCCTTCTCATCAGACTGGCAAGGAAGTGTAGCAGTAGGGTTCGGTCGTAGACGTTTTGCTTGTTGATTTTGACGACTGGTGGAGGCCCTTTTCTGGGTAGAGGCTGTATGTTTCTTGGGAGCCATATCTGCACAGAAGTGAAATGTGAGCAACATGGTAGGCAATAGTAGAAAAAATACTAAAACTTTTAAGTATGCGACAGGTTATACGGTGGCCAAAGGCAGTAGCCTGGGAATGAAATCGACCATAAAGTTGGCCAAAACTTGTGATTTGATCGCAGTCCTAGGTTTATATTTGATGTCAACTTCACTCATTATGACTACCCACTTGGCCAGTTCACCTGACAATTAAGATTTGTGAAGGACATTCCGCAGAGGAAAAAGTTGTCACCACGGCTATCGGGTGGCATTGAAAATAAGGCTTAAGATTTCGAGCGGCGATTACTAGAGCTAAGGCTAATTTTTTGAGGTGCGGATAATGAGTTTCCGCTCCCGTTAAAATTTTTCTAACATAATAGATAAGAGATTGTGTACCTTCTTCTTCCCTGACTAGAACGGCACTTACCACTAGCTTTGAGTCTGCTAAGTAAATTATCAATTGTTCACCTTCATCTAGTTTTGATAGTAACAGAGGGCTTGATAAATATAGTTTCAGGTCTTCCAGGGCCTGTTGGCATTCTGGAGTCCATTCGAAGTTGTTGTTCTTCTTCATATGTGAGACGAAGTGATGACATTTTGCTGAGGATCGAGAAATAAACCTACTTAGAGCGGCCAATCTTCCAGTTAACCTTTGGACATTTTTCAGCTGGTCCGGAATGTCCTCGATAGCTATAATCATGTCGGTATTGACTTCGATCCCCCTTTGTGACACCAGGAAACCTAAAAATTTATCAGAGCTGACTCCGAATGCACATTTTTCGGGGTTAAGCTTCATGTTGTGCTTCCTTAGGATGTCAAAGGTTTCTTGGAGGTGTTTCAGATGGTCACATGCATTCAAAGACTTAACCAACATATCATTTATGTACACTTCCATTGTTTTCCCTATTTGCTTTTCTAACATTTTGATCACGAGCCTCTGATAAGTGGCTCCAGCATTTTTAAGCCCGAAAGGCATCACATCGTACCAATATGTGCTAAAGTTCATTATGAACCAAGTTTTTTCCTGATCCTCTAGGTTCATTTAGATTTTGTTGTACCCGAAATAGGCATCGAGGAAACATATCAACTCGTGCCCGGCCGTTGCATCAATCATTTTATCAATGTTTGGCAATGGGAGCGAGTCTTTTGGGCATGCCTTATTCAAATCCTTATAATCTACACACATGCGAAATTTATTATTCTTTACTACTACATTAGCTAACCAGTCGGGTTATTTTACCTCCCAGATCGAACCGATATCAAGAAATCGAGGTACCTCTTTTTTTGAAAACCTTGTTTCTAACCTCGGCGATCGTGTGCTTCTTTTGCCTAATAGGAAGGATGTTGGGATCTAGGATTAACTTGTGCATGACCAATTATAGCGGGATACCAGTCATATCCGTGTGCGACCATGCAACATAATCAACATTAGTTTTAAGAAATTCTGTAAATCCTGACTTAAGCTTGGGGTTTAACCCTGTCCCAAGTGGAACCTCCTTTCTAGGAACTTTTCGAACAATACAGTTCGAGTTCTTCCGTTGTGGATTTGGTTGTGTCCGTTTCTTTCGGTACTTGGAAATACCTTGGTGTTTGATAGGATTCCGATGGCTCCTACCCTTTGTCATCTTCGTTTGATTCGGGAGGAGGCATCGATTCCTATAATTGCTATGTTGCATGTTCCTTCCCTTTTTTGCTAGAAACCAAGAAAGCATTCATCTCTATTGCTGCAGTTGATACGCTCAAATTGCACTTTAATTAAATAGTGTAAGGCGGTCGGTGTCAAATATAATAACCCAACAAGGTTGGGGTCGAATCCCACAGGGAATAGGTGTGAAAAGGTTACTCGATTAGTGTGTCACTTGACTTAAGTCGTAATTCTATCTGGTTAATTGAAACAAGGGTATGGTATGATTGTGAATTGAAGAAATAACTAATTTTGATATTGAGAATGTAATTAATTTGATTGAAGAAACCAAGGTTGTGTCCCCTTCAATGAAGTATAATGTTATCAGTGTTAATATAATATATTTCTATTGGACGGTTCTTTTGATATGCAAATAATTTCTAAATGACTACCCAATATTTTCCTATAGTTGGGCAATATTTCCTCTTTATGATATTTTCAAATATAAAAGAGTTGCAATTAAGAACAATCAATATATGACAAATAAAATCCACTTATTTCTAAATGATTCTATTAAACAAGGTTTAAAGTCTTGAGTCTTTGATATTTACTTCTACCAAATTCTAACCGACTTTCTCAAGCAAAGTAAGAATTTAATGGAACTTGTTAATTTTTCAACCA
>MU783067.1:6279-25206 GCA_026770625.1 Nicotiana glauca | reverse complement strand
TCATTTTATAAAAATAAGTAGTTAACTATTTGACTCAGAAATTATACAACTAAATCCTAAATGCAAATGCTATATTTTTGTATCTTTTCATTAATTTGCTCAAATAAACGTGCACAACAAATGCAAACAATAACAAAAAATATCACGAAAAATTCACAAAAAATTGCACACAAATAAAACAAACATTTTGTTTTGATTTTTGTGGGAGTAATTCCTGTGAGGCAAAAATCACGTGCTCACAGGAGCGAGTGGTACGCCTACCACAAATGATATATTGAAATGGGAGCGAGTGGTACTTCTACCACAACTGATATTGAAATGGGAGCAAGTGGTACGCCTACCACAAATGATATTGAAATGGGAGCGAGTGGTACATCTACCACAAATAATATATTGAAATGGGAGTGAGTGGTAAGCCTACCACAAATGATTTTGAAATGGGAGCGAGTGGTACGCTTACCACAAATGATATTAAAATGGGAGTGAGTGGTACGCCTACCACAAATGATATATTGAAATGGGAGCGAGTGACATGCCTACCACAAATGATATAATGAAATATGAGCGAGTGGTACACCTACCACGAGATATTATGAAATGAGAGCGGGTGGTACGCCTACCACGAGATATGAGGAATGGGATCGGGTTGCAATATATATATATATATATATATATATATATATATATATATGAACTGCATAGGATTAATTGGGTGTCTGGTCCTAGCCTTGTCACTACTTCGCCGGGGTAGGCTAGGCACTTACCAGCACATGGGGTTGGTTGTGCTGATACTACACTCTGTGCTCTTTGTCACAAATACAGGTTTCAGACAGCAGCAATAGCATGGACGTTAGCACTAAGACCGGCGAAACACCGAGGTAGCCTTGCAGGCGCTCGCAGGCCCCGCGTCTCTTCTATCTTCCTTTCAGTCTGTTATCTAATGTATTTCGAGACAAATAGTTATATTTTCTTTCGGATGTTGTATTTAGCACTCTTAGTAGTTCGTGAGTACGTGACACCAGTCTTGGGTAGAGGTTTTAATTGAATTTCAGTATTTCATTAGTTTTGTTAACTTAAGTCGTCCGCTCATTCAAATTATTCCGCTGCATTTATATTATTATTATTGTTAAATTGTTAAAAGAAGAATCCTGAAAACGAAAAAGGTAAATAAGAGTTGGCTTGCCTAGCTCCTATTAGTAGGTGCCATCATGACTCCCGAGGGTAGGAAATCTGGGTCGTGACACTATGACTATTCGAGTCAGATTTTTGACTCTATTGGTTAGATTGATAACTTTCAAGGCCTTCTCATTCTTTTTGGATTCTTCTGAAACCCTAAGCTCTAAGGTTCTTTCAATTTCCTTTAGATCTGCTTCAGGTCTATGTTTACTTTGAACTTCTAAATGTTATTCTCGAAGCTTATTTTAAGACTCTACTTCCAAAATTCTTTATCTTTTAGGATTTTCTTGTTAAGTTATTTCGAAACTTTCTCTGATTTTTTGACATGTTCTGCTATGTTTGCTCGTATTGTTCCCCTCTCTGAGTTTGCATGATAAAAAACCTAATGCCTCTTGAGTTTTCTTAGTCCATTTGTATATATTTGTTTGATTTACTTGTCATCTCTAGGCTCGATTGGTGTTGAAAACCCCAATTTTTTGATTTATTCGAGTCCCTCGGACTATTTATTTATTTGATTTACTTGTTCATCATCTCTAGACTCGATTGGTTTTAAAACCCTAATTTCTTTAGGGTCTATTTGAGTTTCTCAAAATGCTTGTGCAATTCATCTGTTTGAAGTCGCTCGACTTGATTTGAAATTCTTTTGCTTCAGCATCTATTTCTTTATGTGATTCTGGTTTCTTACCATCATTGAAACTCGACTATACTTTTTCAGAAGGGTCTTTCACTTGACCCTTTGCATCTTTCTAATACTGTCTCTTTTCTCTATTACTAAGTCAATGAAGTTGACCTATGTGACTATCATGTTTCGAAGGTTTGCTGTCTGCATACTTTGTATTGTTATTGCATGCCGCTTCTCTTTGCCATAGTTTGGCCTCGCATGTCTAATGTTTGTGCACTCTATTTATATGTTGAATTTCCCTCTTGACTGATCTTCAATCTTGGGTTGATTTCAAACCTTTCTTTTGTAAAATTCTGATTCCACTCATCTTTTAAGGTTAATTGATTCTTTTCCTTGTCTTGCCTTACTGAATCCTTTCCCAAAATTAGTACATTCCTGTACTTAAACTAATTACTGACTCAAGGGTTTTACTACTTCTTTATGGCAATAATCAGTATGCCTATAAATTGATTTCTTTCCTTATTTTGAATCTGTCACTGCCCATTAAAAAAGTAATCCCTTAATTAAAGGCAATCATGTATGTAATTAATTCTGAATAGTGATTGTTTCCATGTTTGTGGCTTATTACTTCTCTTTTACTCGTTTTCAAAAGCTATAAATACCCTGTACTTCTCTTCTTTCATACACGAACACTTTAGTTCTGAATAGACACTTACACTCAAAACTCTCTCTTGCTTTACTGCTACTTGTGCTACTACCTGTTTAGCCGGCTGAAAGCCAAGGCTATACTTCAAAGTCCTGCTTACTTTTCTTTACTGCGCTTTGCTTCTCTGACTGGTATGTTCTAATTTAGTTTTCAACATTAACAGCAACATGTTTCTTTGCTATTTTTGTCATTCTTGTTTGTCTCATGTTTGTATTTAACTAATTTCCATCATTAAGCATGTTGTATTCTGCCTTTCCTGTTCTGAATTAATGTTCTGTTACTTACTTATCATAGCTTGTGCACCTTAAATCCCCCCAATGTGTTTGGAAAATGTGGTTGGTATGGGGCATGTCAACATTAAACATTGTTGTCTATGACCCAAACTTGATCTTCCTGGGATCATAAACCCCATGTTTCCTCTATTTGTTGTGTATTCTAGTTGGCTCATAGGCATGCCAACATCTTTTATTACCGTGCATGCCCAAAGCTGGCCTTTGCTCAAGTACACAGGCTCTTTGCAATGAATCCCCAATATCCTAACCCCCTTGTATGAAGTTATCAACCTTGTAATTGTTTCCCTACCACCCTGTACCTATCCCCTTTTCCCCGTAGTTTTTAAAACTCTATTCCTGTACTTCCACTATCTTCTTAGACTTAAGTTCTGCCCCTCTTATGTGAGCCTTGCCTTGGGACCCATGAGTTCTTTCTGAACTTGGACACATAAGGGTTGGCATTTCCACAATGCACTCATCTCTATTTGATTAATGCAACTTGGGTGTGAGCATTGCCATGGGTCCTTTTGAGACCCTTAAGGATCTTTGACACACTCATGTCTGAGAAAGACTTTGAAGCAATGGCACCTTAAGGCAGTTTATTCCATAGCTCAGGGAGGAACCAAGAATCAAGCTTCCTCTGGTTGTATTTTTATGTATTTTTTTCTGATGTAATTCAGTACTTCTGGTTTGTAATAATTTGTAATAAACAGGGGGGATGGCTAGTGAAAAAGTATGGGTAATTATTCATGTTTATGGGTAGAAAATATGCCTATAGGACTACTTTTAATTCTGCCTATTCAAACTGCGTTTAGAAGCCATGCCTATAGGGTATTTTAATTCTGCATCTTCAAAAAAAAACCTACATTTAGAAAATATGCCTATAGGACTACTTTAAATCTTGCATATTCAAACTGCATTTAGAAACTATGCCTATAGGGTACTTTAATTCTACATCTTCAAACTAAATTTAGAAAGCATGCCTATAGGATTGTTTTACACCCTGCGTGTTCAATTATGCACCTTAGACACCATGCCTATATAGGTTATTTATTTAAATTCTGCATGTTCAACTTCATGCCGAGATAACCTGCCTATAGGACTCCACTTTAAGTTTTGCACACTTAGACATCATGCTAGGATTTAAACGGCTATAAATTAGTACAATGTTCCAAAATTAAAATCAGTACACTAGATATCATGTTCATAGGAGTTAAAACCAGTAATAATGGATCCTGTCACCTGCAACTAGTCTAATTTAAATCATCCTATTCTGAACCAATGCTTAAGTAACTTAATTTCTCCGTGTTAACATGATTTAGCAAGCTTGCCTATAGGATTTCAAACTATTCATTTTAAGCTATGACTACACTCAAAATCAGCAATAGATACCATGTTTCTAAGGTTTCACTTAAATACTTAGGCAAGCCTTAGGCAATAATATAAATAAAACTGAACTCGCCTCCGTTATTTGTTTAAGTGCTACAACCAGCAGGTAGTCCTGATTCATGTTTCCTAACTGAGTCATGTAATAGGCTAATCTTGCTGCAACAACAATAATCTCCTCTTCCCTCAAGTATTTTTAGAATCAGACCTTAGTCGTATGTTTAAGTCATGCTATTGGATTGCTTTGTTTGAGGAGGTATACTTGAGTCGTATATGTTTATGTGCTTCCCCTCAAATGTGCAGTCTTCTTTATGTTTTGTATGTCACCCTAGATTTTTCAGCTTTGAAACCTCAAGTCAGCTTAATATCCTTCCCTCTTAGGATTAGTAGTCCTAAGTGCCTCCGGAACTGATAGGAATGGGGAGGGTAATAGCATGCAATAATGGTCGAGACCAATCCGTGCTTTGGTACCTTAAACGGGGTGGGAAAGGGTAGATATGGATATGATGATCGGTGCGCTAATACCATGTGTAGCCCCTCTTCTGAGGAGTGATTACCGGGTATTGCATTGATGTGATCCATATTTTTAATAAACCTAGGACCCCCTTCCTCTATTTCCCTTTTCTTTTAAAGGTATTGCAACTACTTGTTTAAAATTAGCCTTAATTGCTCTTTCAAATGCTTGTTTATTAAAATCCCATCTTATTTGAGCCTTATATGTTAATTGAACCAAATTCACAAAGACCTATCTGGCCGGGAACCAAACTAGTGGATCTTGAGGGGTGCCTAACACCTTCCCCTAAGGATAATTTCAGGCCCTTACCCTATCTCTGGTTATCAAATGAACTTAGAAATGAACCTTGAAGGTGTCCTAATACACCATAAATTATTAGGTGGTGACTCTTCAAATGCTAAACCTAGTTCCCAAAATGAACGAGTTGTCCTATACCAAATGTCACAAACCCGATTTTGCGAGAAAAAAGGGGCGCAACACCTTCTTATACATGAGAAAAGAGCCGTTGAGTCCTTTCCGAAACTGGAGGCACGAGATCTTTAATTAAGGGAGTTCACCCAAGAGGTGCCTCTTTAAATCTTGCTCTTCGACTAGCCCAGATTCGAATGTGACCTTCCTTATCACAGCTGAATTCAAGTAGACATTAATTCATAAGTGTGGTCTTCGAAACTAGAGGGACCATGATTGGTAATTTGAGTTCCCTAAATTGAGTCAATCTGCTTCTTGATTGATCATTAATATTGTAACTGAATCTTCATTCTTTCCTTGATTGAGGACGAGTCAATCTGCTTTTTAATTGATCATTAATGCAGTAATTGATTCTTTATTCTTCCTTTATTTTGAATCCAGTAGCAATCTTGCTAAACATCTTCATTTTTTCCTTTTTGTTTGTCCTGAAAATATAACATAAGGTAATATTGTCATCATTGAAACTTAAACTTAAAACCTATCAATCTCCCCCTTTTGATGAAGACAATCAAGAAGGAGTAAACAAGTTTAAAGAAAATTAAGATACTTCCCTTTTAAGGAGTTACTCCCCCTGAGCTAGTGCTTCCCCTGAGTGTTTACTCACCTTTTTTTCTCCCCCTTTGACATCAATCAAAAAGGAAAGAGTAATTTAATATATGTAAACACAGAGCAATATAATATACATATTAAAAGGGGTTAGAGCAGTAGAGCCTTCATCAGGGGCTTAAATTAGTACAGACCAAAAAATAATTGTCTAAAGGCTACCACAAAAAACAATAAAAATAACATAAGTTGTTTGTCACAAAACAACCAGAGATAATTAATGACGTCCCAGAAAGTATTTGAGGGTTTTGATCACTTTGGTGCAGAAGGAGTCATAAGAGTTGTCGACATCCTTAATGAGCTTGTCCATCTTTTCAGTCATGGAATTGAAGGCCCTGGTTCCATGTCTCCTTGTAGCCCTTATGTCTATCCATAGCTTTGCTATAATATATGAATTAATAGATGACTCTACATCCATCGTTTCTTCTGTATTGAAAGGTTTTTGAAACCTACAGTTTCGTCTGATTGCAGAGGAAAGATTTCTTTTGGCCATGGAGAAATAGGAGATTTGGTAGAGAATGAAGAGAGTATTTGGAAGAGGGAAGTTTTTTTATTTGGAAGAGGGAAGTTTTTTATCAAGGATTTAGGATAAGTGAAGGGGCGTCTTGGTTATCGGAAAGGTCAAGTACAGACGGAGGTGATGGTTCTGAATGACTGCAAGTAATAATTACACTTTCACAGTAAAATTAATGAGTAGATGAATAATTAAGGAAATAAAATATGCTGAAAGTGTGTAAAATAATTCAACCACTCGAACAAGTAATTGGTTTCCAAATTTGGCAGAATGCCAATCTTTTTTCGAAAGGATACAATTTCTTCTAAAAGAGGTTTAGTGAAAATATCAGCAAGTTGAGAATCAGTGCTAATGAATTCTAATGCAATATCACCTTTTGCAACATGATCACGAATAAAATAAAGTTCAGTTTCTATATGCTTTGCTCTAGAATGATGCAAATAATTTTTAAATAGGGAGATAGCGCTGGTGTTTTCGCAAAAAATAGGAGTAGCAGTAAGACCTAAATCATAGTCAAGGAGTTGATGCATGATCCATAAAACTTGTGTACAACAACTTTTAATGGCTAGGTATTCTGCCTCAGTTGTTGAAAGACCAACATAATTTTGTTTCTTGTTGTGCCAAGATACTAAGCCATTTTCCAGCAATTGACATGTCCCACTGGTATTTTTCCTATCAGTTTTGTCTCCTGTAAAATTAGCATCTGAAAAGTCTCTTAAGGAAAAATTATTAGAATGATCATACCATAAGCCGAAATCAGTAGTACCAATTAAATATCTAATAATGCATTTAACATCAGTCAAATAAAATTCTTTAGGAGCTGACTGAAATCTAGAACATTTACATATACTAAATATAATATCTAGTCGGCTAGCAGTTAAATAAAGTAGAGATCCAATCATTCCTCTATACACGTTTTCATCAACCATTTTTCCATTGTTGTCATCATCTAGCACACTAGTTGGACTCATAAGAGTGTCAATAGCCTTAGCATTTTCCATTTCAAACTTTTTGATAAGCTCCTTGGTGTACTTAGTTTGGCTAATGAAAATTCCTTTAGGAGACTGCTTGATTTGAAGTCCAAGGAAGAAGGTTAGTTCTCCCATCATGCTCATCTCAAATTCACCTTTTATGGAAAGAGCAAATTCTTCAGAAAGAGTAGTGTTAGGGATACCAAAGATAATATCATCAACGTAAATTTGAGTAATGAGATTACCATAATTTGATTGCTTAATAAAAAGAGTTGTATCTGTGTTACCTCGTTTGAAATCTTGATTCAAAAGAAACAAACTTAACCTTTCATACCATGCTCGCGGAGCTTATTTGATACTGTACAGGGTTTTAGTCAACTTGTATACATGGTTTGGAAGAGTGACATTTGCAAACCCAGGAGGTTGCTTCACGTATACTTCTTCAGATATATAACTATTTAGGAACGCACGTTTCACATCCATCTGATATAGTTTGAATCCTTTGTGAGCGGTAAAGGCAAGTAAAATTCGGATGGATTCAAGTCTTGCCACAGGTGCAAAGGTTTCATCATAGTCGATTCCTTCTTGTTGAGAGTAACCTTGAGCCACTAGTCTTTATTTATTTCGAATGACTTGGCCTGATTCATCTAATTTATTTTTGAAAACCCATTTAGTCCCATACAACATAGGAGTTTTGAGGTTTTGGAACTGATTCCCAGACTTTATTTTTCTCAAACTGATCTAATTCTTCTTTCATAGTGTTGATCCAATGAGAATCATTTAGAGCTTTATTAATCTTTTTGGGCTCAATTTGAGAAATGAGAGCTACATGTGACTTGTTCTGTTGTGATCTCCTTATAGTTATTCCTTCCTATGGATCTCCAATAATGAATTTTTGAGGATATCCTAGTTCGTTTCTCTATTTATTTGGACTATTTACTGAAGAGATCTTTTCCATATTAGTTGACTGATCTGGTTGAGATAAGTCACGATCTTTTGAAGGATCTTCAGCTGGTTGAGTCTCTTGATTAGCTGACTCACTTTGACGATCTTTACCTACAATAACAGATTTTGAAAAGCACGAAATTTTTTCATCTTCAGGAGCATGTTCATTCCTTGGGCGAGGGTTAGTATCAATAAAAACAACATGAATAGATTATTCAATGCATAAGGTTGTCTTATTATAAACTTTATAAGCTCTACTTGAGGGAGAGTAACCAAGAAATGTACCTTCATTACTCTTTGGATAACTTACCCAGATTATCTTTACCATTGTTATGAACAAAGCATTTGCATCCGAAAGGGTGGAAATAGCTGATGTTTGGTTTCTTAACATTCCATAGTTCATAGGGAGTCTTTTTGAGAATAGGACGAATAAGACATCTGTTAATAATATGACATGTTGTACTTACAGCTTCTGCCCATAAATGATGAGGTAAAGAGTTTTCCACTTTCATGATTCTTGCCATATCCTGCAAGGTTCTGTTTTTCCACTCTACTACACCATTCTATTGAGGAGATCTAGGTGAAGAGAAATGATGGGAGATTCCTTGATCATTGCAGAAATTTTCAAATGCTCTGGTTTCAAACTCTCCTCCATGATCACTCCTGATTGTAGAGATATAGTAACCCTTCTCATGTTGAACCTTCTTACAAAAGACTTCAAAATTCTTTAAGGCATCATCTTTATGACTAAGAAATGTAACCCATGTAAATCTAGATAAATCATCTACTAAGTAAACTTCATCCATATCACATGTAAAGCTTAAAGGATCCTTTCTAACACCAATAACATTTCCTTTGGATTTGTCACCAAAAGTAACTGTTCCTCCATCTAGCTTGGTGACTGATTTGAACAAGTGTTTGTCACCCGCCAAATGTCTAGAACACGCGCTGCCGAGATACCATTTTCGTTTTTGATTATTCTTGCGGTGTTCCTGCAAAACAAGATTACTTATTTTTAGGTACCCAAGCCTGCTTGGGTCCTTACTGGTTAGATTTTTGAGAGTTAGTTTGATTTGAAGATTTTGGTCTCCAAATCTACCTACTGTTGTTTTTGAACCTGCAATGATTTGAGGCGTGACCTCTTTTACCATAGTAGGTGCAATATGAGCTATTAAAGTTTCTAGAATTATTCTCAGCTCTAATTCTGTTCCTATAATTTTTGGTGCTATAACCATTTTTGCCACAAAAGGAACACACTATTTTATTTCTGACAGGGATGTTCTGATCAGGTTTGACTGAACTAGAACTTGAGGTTTTTTGTAGACCATTCAATTGAAGCCTGGGTTCTTTTACTTCTTCTTGAAATATATCATGTTTAATTTCGAATACTTCTAGTTTCAGTGCCCAATCCTTCTTTTATCTTTCTCTTTCTCTCTTGACTTTTCTGAGCTCATTTACTACTCTTTCAAGGTCTGTAAGAGTAATATCAACAAATTCTTGAACATCATAACAAGATGGACATAAAGGAGTACGTACCTCACTAGTTCCTTCATCCAACGATGAACAGGGTCTACTTTAATCATCTTCTTCATCGTTGTTGTCTGCCATTAGTCAGAGTTTATCAGATTCTTCATTGTCGCTAAGAGCGATAAAGCACATGTTGGCAATTTACTCAAGATCATATTCCTCCATGCTCCAAAAGCTTTCTTTTTTTGCACGTTTCTGCTCAGCTTCCTTTTTAATTCAGGACAGTCAGCTTGAACGTGTCCGAGATTTCCACATTCGTAACATCTTCCATCATTTTTATCTGTTTTATTGATTGCCCTTCCTTTTCTGAAATTAAACTTATCTCTTCTGTAGTTTTTGTTTCTTCTCATCATGCTGGTCACAACTTGCGAGTGCATTTCAATGTTTTCATCTTGTTCTCCTCCTTCTACCTTATCTTCATTTTTAGGTTCAACCATAGTTGCCTTGAAGGCAACGATCTTCTTTTTCTCTTGAATTGTCTGTCAAGATGAGTTTTCTCAAAAGCAATCAAGTCACCTCTGAGTTCATCATAAGAGATTTTGTCATGTTCTTGACATTCTAAAGCAATAACTTTTGGTTTCCAGATTGTAAGTAGACTTATGAGAATCTTTCTAACCTGTTTGTCCCTTTTAATAGATCTTCCAAATGACTTGAGGTCTCCAAGCATTTTGCTGTATCTGAAAAATATTTCTTCAACAGATTCTCCATCCTTCATTTGAAATAATTTATATTCCCTAACCAGGAGATTTATTCTAGTCTAGGGGTGTTCATGGTTCGGTTTGGATCCGTTTTTCCCTAAAAAGAAACCAAACCAAATAAGTCAATTTTTCAAATATTAGAACCAAACCAAACCAATTAAGTCAGTTTTTTTCGATTTGGTTTATGTCAGTTTTTTGGTTTTTTCAGTTATTTGTCGATTTTTTCTTAAACATACGATATACACTACCAAACACATATTCCGGCGACCATATTTTTAATGTAAAACTATCAAATCAATTGCCCTTTGAAAAATCTATTATTTACAAAAATATATTGATGATAATCGAATCAAATAGTGATAAATAATTTAAGGACTCAATTAAAAATATATTATTTTAACACGAAATGGATTCTTACACTAAACAAAAGAAAACTACCAATCAAACTAGAATGTAAAGGTAAAGAACTATATTAAAAGTGCAAACTATTAATATTTACGATAAATTTTTTGAAACTTTGTATAACAATAAATTTGAAATATCTACTCCTATAGTCGGTTTGGTTCCATTTTTTTCTGATTAAAATCAAAATCAGACCAAATTTAATCGGTTTTTAAAATTTAAAACCAAAACCAAACCAAACCAAAAAGTATCGGTTTGGTTTAGTTTTCGGTTTGGTTCGGTTTTTCGGATTTTTATGAACACCCCTATTCTAGTCTCTTTCACTTTGTTGGTTCCTTTATAAGTGACTTCCAGTTTATCTCACATTTTTTTACAGTCTCACAACTGAAATTTTTTTCACATTCTTCTCCACTGATAGCGTTGTACAGTAGTTTTTTTTTTTTTTTGCTTTTTTGCATTTACAGTGATGACATCAGCTTGTTCATCAGTGTAATCGTCCAAATCCAGACGATCAATTAATGTGATGACTTCACCATTTGCATCCTTCGTGGGAGGAATTGGAAGAATTTCCTTTTTTATCATACGCCATACTTTATGTCGTATGACATGGTATATGTTTCCGTGCGAACCTTCCAATGAGAAAAATGCTGACCATTGAAGTAAGGAGGTCGAACGTGAGAGGTTCGTTCTTGAAAGAGAGCACCAGCAACAGTTTTGGATCCCATTGATCTTTTTCTCACTAGAGATAATGCATAGATTGTGATCCTTGCTCTGATGCCAATTGAAAGTATAGGGAGGGGGGTGAATTGATGCCTAGTTAAAATTTTGTCGACTAATATAAGTATTAGTTGACTAACAACGAGATGGAAAGAGTAAAAGCAGCAAAGAGCAATAGTAAGGCACGCACGATTTATACTTGTTCGGTACCGTTATGGTACTTACATCCAATTTCCCTTGGGTCACAAAGGGTTTCCTTAAGATCTTTGAATAAAGTTACAAAATTGATGGTTTTTGACTATTTCTGTTTACCACCAACGTATAGAATCAACACTTGAGTTCTAATCAATTAACACAACTTTCTTTTGTACTCTAGATCTCTCTATCTTTTGAGACACCGATAACTCAGAATTACAGTATTTGAACTAAGAAGTAGATAGATTTGGAATACACTTTTTGTAGTTGCGTGATCTTCTTCTTGAGAGAGCAGCCTTCTTATACAATAGAAAATAGCCGTTGAGTACTTTTCGAAACTGGAGGCACAAGATTTTTAATTAAGGGATTTGACCCAAGAGGTGTCTCTTTGAATCTTGTTGTCACGACCTTAAACCCATACCCGGTCGTGATGGCGCCTCTCGTGAAGACAAGGCCAGCCGATACATCTCCAATTCAAAGTTAGACAGTTAAACAACAATAACACATGCTAACAACTGATTTAATAATTTTAAACAACAGATAATATCATAACAATGCGGAAGTACAACCCAAACACAACCCGACATTGGGGTGTCACTAGTCATAAGCATCTACTACAACTGTCTAGACACTACAAACCATTTTTGGAAAAATCATAAGGTGATATAAGGAGGAATACAACGGAAGAAAGCAGAGCCGCGATAGCCAGGCGACTACCTTGCTAACTCCAATAAAATTGCTACCAAGCTCAGAAAAATACCTGCATCTGAACATAAGTTGCAGGGAGTTAAGTGAGTACTCTAACTCAGTGAGTAATAAAGGTAAAGAACAACTGAGCAGCAAGAAATCACGTAAAGCATATCAACATGCTATATAGAAGCAGTATAAAACAATTTAAGAAAAAACCATGAAGCTATGAAATCTCTTAAAACATCTTAGCTCAGTTCAAATTTCTTTTGAAACGACTTTTCAACAATTATGCAAATGAATGCAAATCAGTTAGTGCAGATGAGCACAGAAAATCCACCCCTCGGGCACAAATACCATAGTTTAACCGGTGAAATGACAAGTAAAATATGAAAAATGAACACATAAAGGTTCTCCCCTCGGGCTCACTCTCAGAATCGTATCAGCCCCTCGGGCTCATTCTCAGAACACTCTCAGCCCCTCGGGCTCACTCTCAGAACAATATCATATAGTAACCACTGCGGCGTGCAGCCCGATCCATATATCACTGCAGCGTGCAGCCCGATCCATATATCACTGCAGCGTGCAGCCCGATCCATATATCGTTTCGACATGCAGTCCGATCTATATATATAGTCGACTGCACTCACTGAGGGTGTGCAGACTCCGGAGGGGCCCCTTATGGCCCAAGCGCTATATCAAGCCACCTCGTGGCATCATCACTTGGCACTCGGCCTCACATCACTCCAACTGCCTCGTGGCATATAAAAGTATCTTAGTCCCTCGGCCTCATATAACTCAGCATATCCTCACATATGGCCCTCGGCCTCACTCAGTCCGAAAAATCATCACAAGCCCCTCGGGATTAGTAAAACAGTAGTTCTCAGCCTAAAACATCATTTAGAAATATCATTTGAGTTACAAATCTGAGTAAAAGTGGCTGAGTTTGTAAAACAGTAGATACCAACAGGACTGAGTTCAAGTATTAATTCAAAACAGTGAGGAAATAGTGATAAACACCCCCGAAGGGTGCAAATAGTTGGCACGAAGCCCAAATATAGCAATCAGCCCAATTCACGATGATAACAAATAAATTTCAGTCAAATACGCGGTAAAAATCATCAATCGAGATGGACTAAGTCACAATCCCAAAAGGTGCTCTACCCCACGCTCACTATCCGGCGTGCAAGTCACCTCAACATAGCACTACAATGTGCAATCCGGAGTTTCAAACCTTCAGAATATCATTTACAATCATTACTCATCTCAATTCCAGCAAAATCCTACTCCACAATGCCTTTGTCTCTCAAATCGACATCCAAATGCCTCGAATCTAGCCACAATAATTCGATTCAGTTAATAAAAATTATAAGAATTAATTCCATATGAAATTCTACATTTTCCATCAAAAATCCGAAATTGCACTCAAAATTCGCCCGTGGGCCCATGTCTCGGAACCCGGCAAAAGTTATAAAATATGAAACCCCATCCAACCACAAGTCCAACCATACAAATTTTACAAAAATCCGACAACAATTCGGCCTCCAAATCATCAAATCTTATTTTCAAGTCCCTAGTCCCAAATTCCCAATTTACACCTCAAAAATATGTAATCTAGTTGGATTATTCGATGATAATTCAATATTATGTAGTAGAAATTATCACAAGTGACTTACCTCAAGATTTCCCATGATTTCTTGCTAAAAAATCGCCCCAAGCCGTGTTTTTTCACAAGAAAAACTTGAAAATGAGCTAAAAAATAGAACATTAATAAAGCCCATTCTGGTCGCTAAAAGACCTTTTCGGTCGCTAAAAGTGGTCCATTCTGGTCGCTAAAGGTGCACACCAGATCTGATGCACCAACCATCTTAAATTTTACTGAAAAGGGTCTAACTCCATCATACTAACTCGGAATTTGATGATTCTTGTTCCTATGAGTCACAAATAATAGTACGAACATAACCCTTCAATCGAAATGCAATTCAGAGCTCATTTTCTCAGTGCAATACCCATTTCTCTCGTTAAATAATTAATAATATTTCGCGTAAAAAACCCAATCGCGACTTGATGAAATTAGACCAAAATTTCCAGATCAGTCCGATAATTCATTATAAAAATTCTGAAAGTCTCGAAATCAAATTTCGATATCTAGAACTAAAAATGGACCTTTGGATCATAACATGCTTACGCTCAAAACGGCAAAAATCTTCCAAAAATCTTCCAAAACTTATCTGAACCTCATGGGACCCCGATCCAACATGCCAATACGCCCCATAACATCATTAAAACTTGTTCCAAACTTTGAAACACTCAAAACAACATAAAAATATTGAATCACCCTCGGATTCAAGCCTAAGAACTCCAAAACTTTCAAATTCCGAATTCGATCAAAAAGTCTATTAAACCTCGTCCGAATGACCTGAAATTTTGCACACAAATCCCAAATGACATAACAAAACTACAACAATTCTCGGAATTCCATTCCGACTTTCGGATCAAAATCTCACCTACCAACCAGAAATCGTCAAAATATCTACTTCGCCAATTCAAGCTTAATTCTATTCTGGACCTCCAAAACCAATTCCGATCATGCTCCTAAGTCACAAATCACCTCTCGAAGCTAATCGAACCATCAGAACTCACATCCGAACTCTCTAACACATAAGTCAACATCCGGTTGATTTCTCCAACTTAAGCCTTCTTAAAGGAGACTAAGTGTCTCATTTCTTACCAAATCCTCTCCGAAAGCAAACTAATCAACTTGATTGCATGAAACACGGATAACGAAGCACAAAGAAGAAGATATGGGGAAACAGAGCGGTAATTCATGAGACGACTGGCCGGGTCGTCACATCCTCCCTAACTTAAACAAATGTTTGTCCTCGAACGTGCCTAAAGTTGTCCCAAAAGCCAAACAATCGCTGAGTAACCTTGACACGCATATACCCGGGGGTAATCCCACGTCTTATATAGGTCTGATAACACATTGCAACTAAAATTTCACAGTCCAATCTAGCCCATAAACCATAGAATCAATTTTCACTTTTGAAATCTTCCATACGATCAGAATCTCACATTTATACTGTGAATAAGCCCGAACAAGCTGTAACAACCCATACCTGTAACCTCGGGTGCAATTACATAACATAACACATTACTCAAACGCTTGCAGTGATAACTTCTAATCACAGCAGCTGCACGCAACAACCGAATACCGATAGGAAACCTTCTATCAACTAAGGTCTCATTCCAACACTTTCATATACTGCAAATGAAAATAAAACACACAGTAAGCCATAACCATTTCTTAGATCAACCATTCATGAAGCCACTTCTCCTTTGGCAAAAACCATAGCAAATACTTGAGTTGAACCTCGATATTATCCTCCCAACATGCTGAAATCAAATCCATTTGTATTCATTCTAGATCGCAACAATCTCATCTAATCCAGCACAACTACTCTAGCGACATTGACACGTCAATACAGACTAAAGCCACGACTTGTGCAATTCGTGCACCAATAAGCCACAATCCAAACTTACTCAAATCATGAAAATAGCTCAAAAGAAAAAGTTGTACCACAAACTCACTAGTACCACCACAGCACAAGGCTGAGAACCCGTCTCACATCATAGAAACAGAACACCGGAATCTAACCGCAAGGTCATACCTCCACATAACTTCGTTGCCATGCGCGACTCTATCCAAACACTAGTTCACATGAGACACCCCAAGTTACCATGCTCAAAATCATTAACCGAACGCAATTTGATGTCTAGTACCACCAGCGAGTCACCATACCCACAGAGAAGTACATGATATAATGCCATACCAGTAAACCTCAATATTGTACCATCCGACTACCCCAGAAAGGGAAAATACTTCAAAGAAGAGAGCCGCTTTTCAAGTTCCACAAGTACCATCCCAACGATATGGTATGAGCTCATCAATCACAGTGGAACCAAGATGTATGAATAGAATAATAATAACTAGCTCTTCTATAGCTCACATTGATATCAACTTCACGAGCAACTTAGTTGCCAATAACATAATCCACCTGGCACGGTCACATACCTCCAGTATAAGTATATCATATAGGAGCAATCCAACAAGTACACTAGTATATGCTAAATGAAATAAGATTCTCATGCTCCTGGACTTGCATCAATAATACTCTATATCGTAGGCACGGGCAAACTATGTTGTCACAGCTCAAATTCGCAAATTAATGCAGAATTAGTAATTACCAAGTTTGTTCTGGAATTTAGCATCTTGGAAATCTCAAGTATAGTCCAGATAGTTCTTAACAAAGTTACGAATACGATAAACATCATAACTTTAAGCTCAATATTCCACTCTAGGTATATCATAGCCTACGCATCTTCTGAGCATAAATATTGGCTCGGTGCTTGCACACAGATTCAACCCTCACATATATTCGCGCTCACAACGCATAGTTATCACCATCAATTAGCTCGACTAGTGCATCCAACGAGTTTAGATAAAATACTCACCTCAAACATGCCACAATTCCGAAATAGTATATTTTTGAGAATTCCCCGTCTCCAAATTCATAGATCACATAAATCAATGTAATTGATCACAACCTCAGCACTTAAATGACTAACGGATCCCTCAAGTATGATCATCCCATGATAATTATTTTCATTTTTTTCTAGGCTACATAGCAAAATCGGAATATTGGTGGTCGATCAACTAAGTGAGTGTTGTAATACCAATAAATATTTGTTAGTTAAAATATAATGCGCACCCTTCTCAGGTCTTATCGAGCAGTTATAACATTCATCTGAATATCTGAAACTGACTATTCCATCCAGAATTCGTGACCTTCCCTTAAAGAATGATATGCCACCTTGCGCATGAAAATATTAAGCATGTACCATACACCACGTCTATCATGCCATCTTGTTGCAAACATAAAATATCATTAGAATTTCTGGGCTATAGGAAAATTTCATTCCGGGCAGTTAGAAATCTTCTATTTGCTCCCATCTAGGAGGATTTCACAATATACAATATGTTCCCCACACCGGTAGAAGATATTCAGCTCGAACTACGGTAAAAACCATCAAGAAAACTTTCAAATCTGCTCGCTCATAACCAAGTTATCAAAATGGGATTCCTCTAGTTTGACCAGTCCATGTAGGTCACCAACCCAAGAATATTTCTACAAAACATCTGTAAAGCATCACCATATCATTAGTACAGTAAGACCCTATTGTATCCATTACCATACCGAATTACTTTCACATTTAACTGTTTCCTTGTTAGTACACCATTATTCTTAACTAAAATTTGCCCTACAAACTTTAACGTGAAACCACAACGTCTAAGGCTCATAAGCCGTTGAATACTCTTTTAAATATTCCCGCAAGCCCCACATTTGAAATACTTACCCTGAAGAGACATTCTACGAATTCTGAACCATTACATGCACCTTCCTGATAGTGCCACATAGAATCCCATAATTGATATAGAAAACCCACAAATCTTGACACCTTCTAAATGCAACCCTCAGCTTCTAGCAAAAAATACAACCTAAAATTCCCAATTATTACATGCAAAATTTTGAGCACATTAGAACCATTCCTGAGAGTCATCCACTCTACTCGAACCGCAATTTAACCCGATCAATAGAACCGAAAAACCAGTGGCTCATTGGCACTTTTGACACTACAACATATAACCTTAACTTAGTTGAAAATTTCCCTTTACTCGAGCCATCCTCTGGCTCAATCTCTGCAAACCAGAACTGATTCACTAGCACGCCTCAAACCGAAACCAGCATAGAACATAACTGTAATAACCCGACCCGTCGTCTCATGTATCTCCGCGCCATTTTCCCCGTTTTATGCTTCTATATGTTTCATTATATGTGTTTGGTGAATTTGAAGTAATTCGAATAGAGTTTGGTTGGAAATGAGACAATTAGTCTCCTTAAGAGAAGGTTAGTTTGGAAAAGTCAATCGGATGCTGACTTATGAGTTAGAGGGCTCGGAATGGATTTTCGATGATTCGACTAGTTTCAGGTGAAGATTTGTGTCTTAGGAGTGCGATCGGAATTGAATTTGGAGGTCCGGTGTAGAATTAGGCTTGAATTGGCGAAGTTGGAATTTTGGCGAGTTTCGGTTGATAGGTGAGATTTTGATCCGAGGGTCGGAATGGAATTTTGAGAGTTGCAGTAGCTTTGTTAGGTGATTTTGGATATGTCTGAAAATTTTCAGTCCATTCGAACATCGTTTGGTCGGGTTTTTGATCAAATGCAAGTTTCGGAAGTGTTAGTTTGACTTAGGCTTGAATCCGTGGTAATTTGGCGAAACTGATGTTAACGATAGTGTTTTTATGGCTCGAGCAAGTTTGAATAAAGTATTAGAACGTATCTATGCTTTTGGTTGATGTCCCGAGGGCCTCGGGGTGATTTCGGATGGCTAATGGGGATTTTTGAGTTGAAACATGCAGCAGAAAAATTGCAGAGAATTTTTGTTCTATGCGATCGCATAGG